>RJWJ010008793.1:0-52183 GCA_004363605.1 Indri indri
AGAACAAATGATACTCTATAAGAAAGACACCTGCACCCAAATGTTTATAGCAGCACAATTCACAATTGCAAAGATGTGGAAACAACCCAAGTGTCCATCAATACATGAGTGGATTAATAAAATGTGGTATATGTATACCATGGAGTACTATTCAGCTTTAAGAAACAATGGTGATACAGCACCTCTTGTATACTCCTGGGTAGAGCTGGAACACATTCTACTTAGTGAAGTGTCCCAAGAATGGAAAAACGAGCACCACATGTACTCACCATCAAATTGGTATTAACTGATCAACACATAAGTGTACATCTAAGAATAACATCTATTGGATGTCGGGCAGGGGAGGGGGGGGAGGGGGAAGGAGGGTACGGGTATATGCATACACAAAGAGTGCAATGCGGGCCGTCCAAGGGATGGACACACTTGAAACTCGGACTTGGTGGGGGGGTCAAGGGCGACATACGTAACCTAAACATCTGTACCCCCATAATATGCTGAAATAATAATAAAAAAAAGCATATTAGAGGTTGTTGAATTCTTTGAGTGAAAGTTAACCCTATGATGGCCACTAGACCCTGAACTCCTTGAGAGCAGGCACTGTGCATCATGTATTTTTGTAGCCTGGGAGTGTGGAAAAACAAGCCTGATATATCACAAGGGCTTGAAAAATATTTGCTTAATTAAGAATGAATTTACTTATTACATCGATTAGACAAGTCATATATATTAAATGAAGTCTTAATTCAATCCAATTTCAATCATAAGTGCTCCCAAAGAAAAGCTTACTCAAGCTGTTGATACCTGACCTACATATTTAAAACAAAGATCTATGTCCCCTTCACCAGACCACATAAAAATGGCATTTTAAGGCACATATAGAACACACAGAATTATTGTTCTATTTTTGTCCTTATCAAATAGTACTTATCAAGCAACAACCTGCTTCTCAAATTGAGCTGAAGCTTCTTAAAGCACATTATGGGTTGACCCTACCCTTAATTGAAAACAAGATCTTGAAATATCTCAAGAATGCTATTAAATAATTGGTTCTTGGGGGAATCAATACTTTTTAAAGCCATTTCTAAAATGTACGGTTTCGATCATTTTTTATTGCTAGCTCAAAATCATAAAATAATTACTTTAAAAATAATATTTTGCATTATAACCGCCTTTCAGAAAATGGTCACTCTTATGTGCCATTTCTGAAATTATATAATTTCAGAGATTTAGTTGAATGCTTTGATTGTCAAAAATGAGAGAACTGGCCCAAAGAAGCTTCATGTCTTGCTCCAGGACACGTGACTGATAAGCGGCAGAACCAAGATTTTGTTCCCCGATTCAGTGACATTTCTAGACATTCAAAAAGAAACGTGGCCTTGGAATGATGACATTTAAAAAAGACAAGAGACCAGAGAAGTTTCAGCACAGTTCAAATATTCACAGCTAAGTGACATTATATAATTACACACATCTGAATGCTCTTTATAGTTTTTAAACCAATTTTTTCTCGAGGGCAAATTTTCTTGAGATTGTTTCCATTTTTTAAATTAAAGAAAAAAGAAAGAGGGAAAGAAAGATGAAAGAAGTTAATTATTAGTATAATCATGCTACTTAACATAATAATTTTATGCAAGTCAATAAATATTTCTAGAAAATTACTATAATTATGTTAAATAAAATGTAGATGCCTGGACAAAGATGTTGTGGTAAACAATTGCTGCTACAATCCTGAATATATTCAAGTCAATATTTCACATTTAACTGTAAAGCTTGCAACTGAAGGGAAGCCCTCGTAAACTAGAGTACGTGTGCACAAAGTTGATCTCATCCAGCCTTCTATGGGCTATTTTTAAGCTGAGTTAATAAAACCCCTAGCTCCATGAGGATCTAATAGTTATACACCCAAAGGACTCTATGGAACTACTGATGTTGGTGACAGAGGGTGGGTCTTGTAAAGAGGAAATCATGCACAACAATTACCTAGGCATGTAAAGGACTCTCTCCGCCACCACAAAGCCCACCCTGAAGAAGAGATTGCTGGCTGGGATGAATGGGAACACCAGGAACAACAAGCCCATTAACACTTCCTTGTGCTCCAGTCTCTGAAACACACAAGAGTGAAGGACAAATTAATTTTTGTTTAATTCCACTTCAGGCAGCATTTAACCATCTCCTTCATTTGCGAGTTCTCAAAGAAGGAATGAATAATTAAACCCATATAAACATTTTGACCAGTGTGCTGAATTTAACAGAGAAAGCCCACAGGCTAACAACGCTGGCACCCGGAAACATGAGATATTGGCACAACAGGGTCAGTGACCATCACTTGTTGTCCTGGGCTGGCCCTGCAGCAACCTTGCTTCTTGTTTCTGTCCCCTTTCAGAATCCCCACCGCCAAATGCCTCTTTTCCAGGAGCAAAGCAGCTGGATAGACTCAAGCACACTAAAGCACGTGGAGAATTTCGTCATGTTCTCTCAGAAATAGAACGCATTTCAACAGCAACGACGACAACAAAACAGAGCCCGCCAGGAGAAGCAAACCTTAGCAAAATGGAAATCAAACGCTAATAGTAAAATTTGGGGCATGAATGAAGGGAGATCATAAGAGCTGAAGAATTTCATGGCACCTCTCAAAGTAAGCCAGTAAGCAAGTATTTATTCCAGCATTTTTCGAATAAAAATTATTACAGTAATTCATTAAATTGACAAAGAACATTTCTCTGATATTATATATTAGTTTGTAAAAATTTTTATGCCACTTCCGATTAACAGAAAAAAAAATTTCGTTTATTACTAGTATGTTATAATGGACACTATAAAAAATAGTTTGTATTTCCATGTGTGTATACAACACAGATGCATTTGAAGGGAGGCCTATATAAAATTGACTTTGATATATAGTATTGTCTTTTATTTTTAAAAAATTTAACAAGAAAAACATATAGAACTTTCCATATTACAATTTTAAATGCTCCTTGTGAACATTTCAAATAGCCTATTAATTAATAATTGTAAAGAATAAACAAAAGAATTTTAAAAATATACAAATACAAACTACAGATACTTTAAGTGTAAAAGTAAAAGATTTTAAATATCTCAAGATATTTGTCACTGAATTTTATTTAAAAACTTTATTTTACTGACTAAACATCTGAAGTAATAAAATTTCTGAGAGTGATTCCATGTGATTTGGACAGTCGATCTTAATAATTTACAGTTCTGTAAGTAATAATCTCATTTTTTCTCACCTAAAAGAACCATGTCTTTTAGAATTAGAAGACTAAAAAAGAAAAAAAAATAGCTTGCATAACAAGACTTCAGCTCAAATAGATGGAATAGGGTGTTGTATTTTTATGACCCACTAAAATTGAAAAAAAAAGGTGAAAAAGAGCAAGTTCATTTTATTTAAAAGCTGCAATATATTTTTGTAATTTAGATTATACTTTGAGTTTACAAAGTACACATCAATATAAGAACATAAAGTACATAAGCCTTTAAAAAAGAATAAACCTCTTCACAAGAATCCTGTGATGTCAAGAGCAAGTATTTCTTGCTGACACCGAAAATAACCCCAAGTGTGAGTGTCTTGTCATATGTTCCTCATTAACTCTGAGCCTATTATTGGGTAGTACTTTGCTGTTCTCTTTTTACAGGTGCTCTTTTATTTTTTAGAGATAGTCCATTATTTCTTTTGACTCCTCAAAAGCTGAAATTCACGTGTCTTCCCAAAGAGAATATAGCCGGGCGCGGTGGCTCACGCCTGTAATCCTAGCACTCTGAGAGGCCGAGGCGAGCGGATTGTTTGAGCTCAGGAGTTCAAAACCAGCCTGAGCAAGAGCAAGACCCCGTCTCTACTAAAAATAGAAAGAAATTAATTGGACAACTAAAAATATATAGAAAAAAATTAGCCGGGCATGGTGGCACATTCCTGTAATCCCAGCTATTCGGGAGGCTGAGGCAGTAGGATTGCTTGAGCCCAGGAGTTTGAGGTTGCTGTGAGCTAGCATGACGCCACAGCACTCTAGTCAGGGCAACACAGTAAGACTCTGTCTCAAAAAACAAAACAAAACAAAACAAAACAAAACAAAAAAACCAAAGAGAATATAATATTCCCTGTTGCCTGGGCGTGGTGGCTCATGCCTGTAGTTCCAACACTTTGGGAAGCACAGGTGGGAGGATCACGTGAGGCCAGGAGTTCCAGACCAGCCTGAGAAATATAGCAAGACCCTGTCTTTACAAAAAATTTAAAAATTAGCCAGGAGTGGTGGCCACCCCTGTAGTTCCAGCTACTTGTGAGGCTGAGGCAGGAGGATGGCTTGAGCCCAGGAGTTCCAGTTGTAGTGAGTTATGATCACACTACTGCATTCCAGCCTGGGTGACAGAGAAGGACCCTGTCTCTAAAAACTAAAAATAAAAAAAAAAAATTCTATTTTTAGAATTAATTCATCTTAAGAATTAAGGGCGCAGGTAGAAACAGAACTCTGATCAGGAGGTTATCCATGCCCCTGGACAGTGCTTTATCGCAGTACCCCCTTCCCCTCATCAAGGTTATTAGAGAATGGCCCTCACTGGGGAGCTGAGAGAGGCATCGCCAATATCACATCCCCAGTATCACACCTTCTGCCTGACCAAAGCCACCTCCCTGAGTAAAAGGGGCTGGCCCTTGACTCAACAGAACTCTGAGTGCCAAGTAGCCACTAGGTTGGGAGGCACCTGCATCCTTGAGGTGGGTGTCAGGTGCAAGCAGACGCCACCTTCCCTGCCTCCTCCTCAACCACCTCTCCCCTAGGGTGGTCAGGATCCCCATGGCACCCCCTAATGCTGGGGACATGGAGATGGGGGGGTGGGTCAAGGAGTGTCCACCTTCCTCAGAAGACTGATGTGTGAACTGAAATACCGCAGTGCAGTGAGCTCATCTGTTCCTCCACCAGGTTCTTCAGGTGCCAGGCACAGTTGTTATTTCCTTCATGAAAATCACCCCAGTTGTAATTACACATTTATCCCTGTGTTTACGGTCTTTAATGTCTTTCAGCCCCACTAGCCTGTGAGTTCTTGGAGCGCAGGGAGTGTGTTAGCTGTGTTCACTGTTTCATGACTTATGCTGAGCTCAGCAGCTGGTGCTTAGTGTTGAATAAATCAGTAAGTGAATACATGTACCAGGCACGAGAGAAAACTGCGTGGGAGAGTGGGAGACGGTATAGGGGGCTTCCTGGTGGAAGTGATAATCTAGTAACAAACTGTAGAAATGATCCCTGAAAATATAGTCTTGGAAGTGACAATCTAGTTTGAAAAATGAATGCATGTTTACATGACAGAACTCATTAAGGAAAGGGGCAAAGCTAGGGTTTTCCAGACAGAAGGTGCAGGATGTATAAGGCAGGAAGGTGTCAAATGCCACACAAAACCCCCGTCTTAAAAAGCCATTGTGTGCTTCTGAGTGTCCACACCCAATATGCCTCATATGTCACCTTGGGAGACGCATTAGCCCTTCATCCTCAAGGTGTCTCGTCTGTAAGGTGAGACCGGTAAGGCTTAGGGCTCAGAGCTCAGCCATGGGGCTGGGCTGGCAAAGATTCCTCAACTCCGAAAGTTGATGTTAGTGGAGTTATGACATCCTGTGGTACAAGGCCACTGGGGGGGCGGGGGCGGGAGTGTTGCGAGGAGAAAGAGGGTTTCCACAGCGTGAGCTTTGACATGGTGGCTACTACTCCCTACCTTCAGTGGGGAGTAGAGACCTGTAGGCCTGTGTTTCTCTTTATTTTAAAAATATCCCACTTAAGACCATAGCAAACTACCTAAATTCCATGAAGTTAATTTTGAAAACAATAATATTCACAAATAAATCTTTAACCTAAACTTCAATTGTCCATATTACTAATTTTCCTCTCTCCTCTCTAATCAGCTCAGATAAATTTAAAATATTTAAGATGATATTTCTTTAAAATACAAGTAAATTTGCCAAACAGAAAATTGGGAAGTTAGCGAAAATGTTTTTCCTTAGGACATGATGAAATTTCCTAGAACAAGAAAAACTGGGATGGTAGCTTCATTTTGGATCTTGGGGATCACAGGTATGATGCAATTTTCCAAAAAATGTAGAGTTTATTTCAACCTAGCAGTTTTAAATGAAACTCAGAAACAATAAGGGACTAGAAGGAGGAGGTTGGGGACATTTTCTAAAGAAAGTGCTGTAATTTCCAAGGAAACTAATCGAATTTTTAGGGAAAGTGTCCAAGGGAAACTGATTTATTCCTTATTCCAAGGAAAGGGAATAGGAATTAGAATTAAGGTACCTAACGATTCAGCTACTATCAGCATACATTAATATACCCATGATCAACTGTGTGACTTTAGGAAAGCTACTTTTTTGTGCACTTTGAATGATTGGTTAAAAATTGATTGGTTGATATCTGATCTATCCTGTCTCATAGCAAACTCATGAAAACAGAAGGTGGGTTATTAATATATTCCTGGTGGCAGGTATTACTGGTCTTGCTTTTCATTTTCTGGCTTGGGAGGATACAGAGGAGCATCCTCTTCAGCTGTGAAGAGGTAAATCTCTTCTCTCTACACACCTGTTAGGGTCTCCAAGGTGACCGAGTGTAAGCTCAGCCGCCATTGGCACAGCTGCACATCTGGCCACGCAGCTAGTGGGAGACAAGCAGTGTCTCTCAATGCTATAAGTTATCATAGATGAATTCCAGCTCCAGGGCCTTCTTCTTCCTCCTCACTCAGCTTCCGGAGCATGGGACACAGCTGAGAAAACACACAGATACACACAGACATAGGAAGATGCAGACACACACACACAAACGCTAAGGCAAGAGAGCCTTGGGTCAGTCCTACAGATACAAACAGTTAAAAGCTTATACTGAGAAGCCAAGTCATTTCTGCCGCAACGTAATAATTTTGTTTTTGGCTAGGTCCCTGGTTTCGGCCTAAACTGCCACAGCACCATGCTGCAGAGGGACTTAGGGCAGCCGCCCCACGACATGAGCACAGGCCACATTGTATCTCAAATGCAGACCTGAATGAAGGACGCTTTAACTTTACTCTGAAAGTGACAGGACAAAGCTGAACTGGGTCAGAGAATGGCATTTTCAGGATCTCAACAGCGTGGCTGCCAGCCCACACTGTGCTTGGCTCGAGCTGGTGATTCATTTCATGATTTTTATGAGCTCTAAAATTCACTGATAAAATTTAACTGGAGAAATGAAACACCTGGGAGACAAAAATAGACTTGTACACATCAGTTGTCTCTGAGCCAGTTCAAATCTTGCTTTTCCAAGGCCAAACTGTCTTCCCCAAGAGGCACGAACGACAGGTGAAGGAAGATTAAAATCATAATATTCACAAAATTGTAAGACATAATACCTCCTTTTTTCTACCACTTATTATTGATTGTCACATAGAAGATGGTGCCTTTGCTCTGTAATTTGAAATCAATAAGGAAAGGAACTAAAAATAATCTAGAGTTTTTCTCACTTGGTGAAGATCCAAACAGTTTAGAGCCCCATTTCCTGAAGGAAGCCGAACGTTCATCGTGCTTTATCAAACAAATATGGTGAGAGGTTTCTGGCTCACTTCATGGCTTATGAAAGTAATAATAAATCCAGTAAGCTTCTATTTTAGCAGCTAAAAAGGAGGAGGAAGATTTACTAGCATAACGGTTTCTGGAGGAGCTACTATTAATATTACAGTAGATTTGATTCCCACTACCTGTGCTATATTCATGCAAAGCAAAACATCTTCTATAATCAAAATATGTTGCATCTCTTTGGGCAAGACTCTCTTACTTGTGAGACATATGGCTATAAAAGTGTGATGGATTATTTTGCTTAAGAGGTGCTTAAAAAGCTACTTTCACATATAACTCACTCGGAAGAATAGTTCACTTCCTCCATAATTAAATGTACAATCAAACAGCCTACCACCGTCATTTAAAAGGGCAACTGCAAACGACTAATAAAATGTGGCAATGGATAGAAAAGGAAGCTCTGTCTTTAAAAATGGCACAAATACCTGTATTTCTAGGAGGGCAACAGACATTCACACACACATGAATCAAGACATACATCCGTGAAGGCACTGCTTTCCTTGAAATGGTATCAGCCTAAATTTTAAAATGTATCCAAGAGAGAGGAAACTTTATATTGTTCATATGAGGCTTGAAAATGTGGTAAAGACGCAGTAGGAATTCGACACAATGATCACTAATTGGGAGTTATTTTTTTTCTAGAAAATTCCTTCTAGAAACAAATGTGTTTGGCTAAAAGCAAAGAGTAAAACTGATTTCCCAGCAACAATTGACATTGAAGTATTACCAAAAAAGACCTTGTCAAGTAAGGCCCTTATCTTTTTCTATAATAGTATCTGTATATGGATGATTAGAGTCCACTGGCCAAAGTTACTAATGCCAAAAGGGATTGATACAGATTTGAATGAATAGAATTTTCCAGTGATTCCAGGGAGACTGATTTTAAAAATATTCCTCTTATTGGGTCACTTTTTAAATACTGAATACCAGAGTCCTGGTGTTGGCTAGTAATCTAAGCCAATCTGGCTGTTTAAAGATTGCTGTGTCCTTTGTAAACACTGGTGGTCCCTGGTGTTTAGAGCCAGATGGAATGTAGCTTTGAAAACAAGTCTTGGATAAAATGCAGCTGGAAGTACAAATATTTATTAGCAAGCAAGTGCAAAGGTAGTTTTCCACCATCTGTTCTTGTAAGCTCAGGGAAGTCCCCCATCAGGCTTATGTCTCTCCTATACAAACTTGCATGGAAGGCTGTCTCTGAGGACAATGTCATACTTCTCCGAGGCAGAACAGCCTACCTCCCAGTCAAGATGAGCTCAGAGCCTTCACGAAGAGTGGGGAGCTGGGGTTTAAGCACCATGGAGCTGGGGTCTAGCTCTGTAAGGCTGCTGGGCTTGCCAGAGTTCTAGGCCCTTTGCATTCAAGGATGATGGTGCTTGTACCATCTTTCTAGCCAACCATTTATCTTGGCCACCAATTATTTCACCAGAATAAAATTAGTTTCTAACAACCCTCATACTGAAGAACAAACCTTTGGTATGGATTTTGACAGCAATATTGAAGTGCCTGAAGAGGCCCTTCAAGAGCATGGTATCTTGAGCAGGCTACAGTAAATGCTAACTCGCCACCCCTACATGTGCATTCAGGTCAACCTCACACAAATGCAACACAATGTTGACACTGATATACTTTAAGGTAAATTGTCACACAGACAATATAATGCTTCATCTTGTGATCTTGTCCTTTCCTATATACTTTTGTGACTCGTTCTTTTCCTCCCAAGACATCTGTCAACTTACATTGCTTCCACTCCCAAATAATTCACAGGAGAACTTGAAAACTTACTAGAGAAACAGAAAATGATGAGTTTATGGAGAGTTAGTAAGATGTCATCTTGGTTTTACATAGGGGAAAAGGTCACTTAATATATGACGAATAAGCTCTTGCAGGTGAAATACCCTCTCTAAGTGTTTATCCTTTATGGGTAGCTTGCAGTGTATCTTATTCCATCACAAGTCTCCACAGACATAGTTATTGCTGAGGCAAAACCCAACATGTACAATCCTGATTATAGCCTCTGCCATTGGTACTAACAAGTAATGTTTCTACCACTTAGAAACCAGAATGCAGATGAAAATTCTACGAACCTCTTTCTGGTTCTTATCTTACACTTAGTGTTGAGTGGTTAGAAACTCTCTATAACTTAAAAATAAAAGGTTCCAACGGAATCCATATGTAAGTGGTATTGTTAAAGGAGTAGCTCTCTGAAGTTTGTTTGGCTGTTGTTATTCTCAAAGGTAGGAAGAAGGCAAGTCAGACAAACTCTAAATAGTGCACTGAAGAGGCCATTACCAGTCTGTAAAATTTATTCATCCACTTCCATATGTCTAAGTCAACACTTCTCAATTGATTCTGAAGTGTATTTGATGACTCAAAATCCCTATTTTGAGTAAATCCTCTTAATACTAAGTAAGCTAGAATGTACTTTAAGAAATGCTGGCAATAAACTACTCCAGGCAGAATGAGGTTAAAAAGAAAAGTTTCCACTTAAGAAAACTCTAAAACCTCTCTCAAGAAATCATATCCAAATCTGGCAAATCTTTCCTGTATCTGAAATATATCCTTCTTGCAGTATTTTAAAACCATTTCCTGCTCTTTTGCCCTCATGGAGATGAGAGCAATGGGTCATCATTTTCATTGTAAGAAATCATTATTCATTTAGAAAACCTCATTCTGACATCCAGCTACTTTCTCTGCTGTAACAGCAGTGAGTCCAATTCATTAAACATATCCTAGGCTTTACTCTCCAACAAGGAGTGATTATCTTTCTGGTTCTACTTGGAATGCCATGGTTCTTACAGCCTATGGTGGAGTCACGTGGGGATTAGGTTCAAAGTCAGCAAATACAGCAAACATCACACACACCGAAAATTACTCTTGAAAATCCTTTAGAACAACTCCATGTTGGAGAGTGATATACTGTATACTGAAGCCAAACTCAGAGAAATCACTCTTCAGAACTGGGATGGAGAGCTGTTTCTTCAATTGAGCACTAAAGTAAGATGTGTTGAGGCCATGTTGCATGAGTATCTTTAAACATTAGAATCCCGTTCACCACAGCAAGAATCTCACACAATGAAGACTCACAGAAACTGAGATTGCCCGAGAAGGACAAATCCAGTCCTCTCACCTTCTGTTCTCTCCCGGGACTATCCTCATTGAAGGCCAGAAATTTACCTACACTACTTAAGAGTGTTACTCCTTGTTGCTTCTCTTTTTTGGTTTTCTTTTTCTTCTTTTTGATCCAGTATAATTAATTTGTATAAGTGTACCTGGGTAATACCTCAATATCATTTTTAGTTAAATTTAAAAGATAAACATATGTGTGCATATAGGGCAAGAAAGGGTACATCTGTTCAATTTTGTTTTGTTTCATTTCCATAAACTTTGTTTTGTTTCATTTTAATACAATTGAGCAAATGCTATGTGAAAAGAGTGAAGAGATGTTGGGCAAAAAGATGAGTATGACATTACTTCTGCTCTCAAAGACTTCAAGACTGATGTTGAGAACTAAAAATAAAATCTTAAGCCCCCCGACTGACTAAACAGACCTCATTTCAGACAAAGAGACCCCAGAGAAACATTAAAAACTTAGTTTCCAGCCATGCTGGGACGGGACGCCTCATTATACCCCCTCCCTTTTGCAGTTCAGACACAATACTGACCAGCATCAATGTTATTAATAAAATAGAGATTGTAAGACTGACAGAATGGACTCTTTGTGGCAATAAGATACCAAATTATAAACAAGACCTAAGGTCATGCCAAGCAAGAGTTAAGTCATGCACCCCTACGCTTAAAGAATAAACTATAGTCTAACTGCCACAAGCATCTTCTTTCTCTGGAGCAGCTAAACAAGCACTGGCCTTGAGATAAACAATGCTAAGATAATTGCAGCTCATCCACTGCCAGACACTGACTAACTCACCTTCCTGTTCCACAAACCATGACTATAGTTTTGACTGGACAAGGGACTGGTTTCAGTAACTTTCTGCTGATAAGAGACGAGAAACTATGGACTGGTTCTGGCTGGTTTACAGAGGGTGTGCACTGAGTGCCTTCGTGTCCCTGCTTCACCTTTTGACATATACAGCTTAATTGTAATATATTTAAATGTTAAGTCTCCACCCCAAATTGAACAAAGGTCTTATGTAACATGCCTGTTTATTCAATATGCATGTGTTAGGACCACTTTCATGAATATTCATAGCTCCTCTTATGATCTGTTGAATGCGAATACCTGGCCAAACCCATTCAGCATAAATCCCTGTTCCACCTCCCCTCCCCCACCTGCCTGCTAAGGGTCTCTGCTGGAGGCTCTGCTTCCCAGCCTGTCAGGATGGCCACCTTGCAGGCTGTAACCCTTGATAAGAAATAAAGTCCCCTCTCTAAATTTATAAATTGTGTGATTTTCAATTTGACAATGTAGACATGAACAAATAAAAGTATAATCCAAGTAAGACCATATTAAGTATCATAAGAGGACAAAATCCCCTTAATTACCATGTATAAGTCCTCCTAAAAGTCCTCTCCCCTGTCCTTGGCAGTGGTTCTGTTGGTTGCACAGGGCCACTGATACTCATTCACCCCACAGTCTTGTGTGCAGTGCCATGCAGCTGCCAGACACTATGCTAGGTTCTCTGGGACATCAATGAGCCAAACAGAAAAATTCCCCACCTTTATGGAGAACATTCTAATCAAGGTGGGGAGTGAGGTTTTAAGAGACATGACAAACAAATATGTCAATTATGTAGTAAGTTAAAAATGCGATAAGTACTACAGGAAAAAAAGACAGAGCATGGCAAGGCTGCCTGGAATACAAATGGGGTTGGTGGCTGTTTTACTCAGGGCGCTCAGGGGCAGCCTCCTTGGGAAGGGGATAACTCGGCAACGGTTGAAGGAGGAACTCTTCAAGGGCGGCGTGCTCCAGGCAGAGGGACTGTGTTTGCTGTGCTCCAGGGGCAGCAAGGTGAAAGGGGCTGGTGCTGAGCGAGCAGGAGGTGAGGCCAGCAGGTGGGGGGACAGGGGTGGGCTGGAGGAGTTGGGCTCAGTCCACGCGGGATCTTGTTTGCCTCTGTAAGTTTTTACTCTGAGAGAAATGGGAAGCTGCTGGGAGGCTCTAAGCAAAGGAGTGACACAGTCTGATGTTTCATTCTGGCTGCTGTGCTAAGAATAGACTGGGGAGAGAGCAAAATGTTAGAGGCAAGGAGACACCCTGGGGGGAATGCAGTGCCTTGCACCACGGTGGTAGTGAGAAGGGACAGAGTTTGGATCTATTTTGATGGTAGAATAGACAATTATTTAGTGATGGATTGGATGTAGTGTTTGAGAGAAAGACAGATGCCAAATATTTTGGCCTGAGCAACTGGTAGTATGGTTTTTCCATCAACCAAGGAGGAGACTCTGGTGGGGGCACTGGCTTGTGAGAGAAGACAGGGGTGCAGTTTTGACCCCGTGAAGACTGACATGAATCTGACATCCAAGTAGAGATGCATTTCCAGCGCCTTTATTTCAGAACAGCCCCAGGTCCCTACGTTTACCATCTAATTCCTTCTTATTACATTTCAGGAAGAAAGGTAGGAGATCGTGTTATTGCCAACACTTCCAACTGTGAAAAGTATTAACAGCGCATACAGAAGTTACATAATTTGTCCAATCCAGAGATAAGCCCCTGCCCACATTTTCTTTCTTTCCTATATACTAGGCAACTACTTTCTGGGGACTGTTCTTGGTAGTGTTTTCTCCCCCAGGATGTTCGGTCTGTCAGGTTTCCTCACCTTCATAGGCACTTTAGGCAGCGTATTTAGGGCTAAATAGAAACGTTTTAAGAATCTGGCCCTTCATCACCTCAGTCTTCAACGCATTAAGCACTTTCCAACAGGCTTTCTGTGTAGTGAACTTGTTTTCGTTGCTTTTATCCCTAATTATACTTTCCATGATTTTCTTATCACAGAAAAGAGTGTGTTCCTTTAAATAGATATTACATGTTCTCAACAGAAATAGGGAGGACAGAGTGGCTCCAGGTTTTATAAAAATGTCTTTTGACATTTGTAACAGTTTTCAAAAATTCAGAGGTATGGCAAGACTAAGTGGTAATATTAAGTTAAGAAAAAATAACATTGGCTTGAAAAACCAATTCTACCTTTAAAATGTAACAATTATTTTTGACAAATGGAAATAATAATAATACAGACTATGAAATCTTGCTGAGAGTCACAAAGAGTAAAAATTTTTAAACAGGAGCCAAAATTAAGAAAAAGAACAAAAAAAAGCTCTCTCCTCTTTTGATCTCTCCTCTTTTCACAACACAATTATCCAATTCTCCCATCAATCATTTTCATGATTCTTTAAGGGCTCAGAATACACATGAGAGAGGCGACTCTAGAAAGTCATTTTGTTATTAAATACTTTGACTCTTGAGAGTATATTTATCCCATGAAGGCAAATAAAAAAGATACAATTTTAAGTGATGTGGAAAAACTCTGCCAAGCCTGGGTCACAATACGAGCAGTTGCAATGCTCCAGGTACTAGACAATTGCATCCCATGTAACTTTAGGAAGAAGGATTTGTCCAACATGGAGCCCAGAACAAAAAGATAAACTTTACAAGTGACATATTAATAATTGACAGGAAGCAATGCCCTGAAGAAGATTTTGCTCAAGGGCCCCTGACTTTCAGATAGCTGCTAAACAGAAAGTTGCATTTCTAGTGTCTGTTTTGTTCCAGCCCTCACCACTGAGGGGAATGGAGAAATTACGAACAACAAAAGAAAATGATTCATTCCCATTCCATGCCTATTTTTGCTAAATTTCCAAACTCCTTTAAAGATACCTTTAATATTTTCCTTCTGTAGCTTGAATGCTCAGGCGATAACTACAATGTCCATTTCTAAGTAAGTCACTGAATTTTCCCATTCTTTGTTCCTGCCCTTGATAAACATTCAGTTTTAACTAACAGAGTAGTTTTATGTTGTCGTTCTGCCCTTCTGTTAAATTTGAACATACTGACTTCCCAAATTCAGCTTCAGCATTAAAACCCTGAAAGTATGTTACTAGCATAAGTGTTACTCTTACGATAAGAATTTAAAGACGCTCCGTGTCACCTGAGATGGTGGATGCAAGGGTGGGGGATAGAGGAGGATTCATTTTCATAAGCAACAGTGACATCACACGTAGATTCTGATAATACCTAGACCTTGAAATAGGTACATACAAAAAAGGCAGTCAACTGCACTTCTTTTTTATTAAAGTCTGATATTTCTACAAAACAGAGACAGGAACCCTTATTATATTCCTAAATTTAAGCTGTGACAATTTCCTGATGCTGGTGATAATAATGATGACAATGACAAAGACTGTGAAAACAGCTGTCAGATATCTGATGCTACCTGGGTGCCGGCCACCATACTAAGTGCTTGATGTGGCTTGCCCTGGTCCACCCTCACGCTGTGGCGCAGGAAGGCTGGGCGAAGTGGGTTCACACAGCTGGGCAGCGGCAGAGCCTGGTCTCAGACTCAGGTGAGTGCTAATCCCTCCACTTCTTGGGCTCCCCGCCTCCCAGCCTGAGGACTCCTGATCTGGAATCAGGGCAGCTGTCTTCCGCAGCACAGCAGGCTGCCTAACTCGGAGGGGACTGGCTTCGGAGCTCACCAGAGAAAGAGTGGTGTGAAACCCACACTGTCTTTCTGGGGACCTGACAGAGGATGTCTCGTGATAAAATCAATTTACTGACAGAGATCTTAGCCAGCAATCCTCCATGTCCCTCATTTCACAGCGAGGAAATGGGAACCTACAGAGGTGAAATGACTCTTCCAAAGTTAACATCCCGTTGGGATTGAAAGAATAGAAGAAACAAACCAGGGACCTTGCAGTGGAGGGATGTGCAGAGAGAGACGTGGAAGAAGGACAGGGACCTGGCTGGATGGACATTGGCCAAGTCTTCTTTGCCATATTAAAAAATCTCCTATAAATTTATGGAATCTCTAAAATTTTCAGTTTTTTTTTTTTAAAAGAATGCCCTCTTGTGTCAAGTGAGACTGTGAAGCTCTTTGTGCATAAATTCTCTCTTAGTCACTCCCAGAGTTTGTTCATGCCTCTCCCAGCTCCTGACACGGCCAATCCCAGAATCCTTCCCCTTCTCTACCCACCATGTTCTTCCTTTGGACTCCACTCATCCTGCCCATTCTCCCTCCTGTGACCCATCCCAGAGTGACCTCAGGACTTGAACATCCCTCATGGAGCCATGGCAGAGCCTCGTGAGGAAACCCAATCATAAAGTGACATATGGGTTTTGAATTAGACAGAGGAAGATTTCTAGAACTTTCTTAGGAACATGCAACCCCTCAAAAAAAAAAAAGGCAGAAAAAAGAAGGAACAGTTAAATGTCACTAAGCTTCACATGCAGTGTTTGGAAGGAGAATGAGAGTAATTTACAAGGAAGCTCACAGGAAAATTGAGGGAAAAGCTACTCAACAGTCCCAAAGTTGAAGACTGTGGCAGAGACTCTGAGATAATATATATAGTATGTGATCATATGACTCACTGAAAAAAAAAAAAAAAAAGAAGACTAAGAATAGGAGAAAAGAATGTGCCTCCTGGGGTTGAAGAGTTATTGAATGTTTTGAGCCAGGGAGCAGATTTTTGTGCAAAGCCAATTTCCTAGGATTTTCACCCTGACAACGAATCACTCTGCAGAGAACAGTAATGGGCCATCCGTGGGAGGGAAGAGGAGGATGGATGGGTCCAGAAGCCTTGAGGTTACTAAGGGGCACTTGCAGAAGATTTGGTTGACACTTTCCTAAGCTCTGCATCTGCCTTAAACTCAGCAGGTGGAAGGATGACCTGGCTCCCGGGTCACAGGTACTCAGTGGGGTTTCTGCCCTTCTCACATCCTCACCTGACTCTCATCCCAATCCTTAGAAAATTCTCACTCCCAATTTTTCTGCTGCCTAAATTCCACTTATGAAGGAGCTGAAGCAGATGTCACGGTCACAACCCAGGTGAGTAATGAGTCAGTGTTAATTGGGCTCTGAGGCTCCTTCTCTGGAGACTTTGCAGCAAACAGCAAAAAGCAGAGGAAATCTCAAGAGGATGGGTTTTTTCAGTCATCGCAGCCTCCCCTGCATGGAAGTCTCTGCTAAAATATCAGGTAGGCTGAGCCACGGGCAGGCAAGATTCATGGACTCGCTTATTCCTTCTCTTGCTCATTTCTTTCGTTACTGAGCTGCTATGGCAGGCAAGACCCCATGCCAGGCAGAGAAACAGCCCAGCCGTCACCAACACAACCATTTTTTCCAAACAAAAACATCTGAAGACTTTGGGGCAAATTTCATTATGGTTCATGCAAACATAAGGGAATTGAGTCCTTCAGATTACCATGACATCCCAGACTAAGCTGCAGATGAATTCTCACAGACCTGTTCTACACTTATCTGCAAAGACAGCCTGTGAGTTTTATTATTGTTCATTTGAAAAGTGTCTCTATTTTTATTATTGCTTTGTGTGTTTGTGTGTGTGTATTTTACTATATTTTAAATCAAAAAGGTCTTCTGCAGGCAAAGGATTTTCAGTTGCTTTCAGTGCAAATGAACAAACACTTGAGAGTCATTCATTCATTCATCCATACATTAATTCAACTAACATACACTGAGCACCAACGGAAGTGTTGTCACTATGCTGGGCAGGGGTGAAAAACAGACAAACAAACTGCAGACAAAGCGTGATTCCCATGCTAGGGAACTTGGCATTCTGGTGGAGAGTCAGACATCCCTTATGTTTACACATGCTTGTGACTTTCAATTATTATCACTTCTAACATGATAAACAGGAAGTTCAGAGATTAAGGTGCCCAAAGGGTGTGACGGAGCCATGAAGGAGGAATCTCTTTGCCCCAGATAGTGAGGACCGAAATCCCAACTTCTTAGCCTTTTACTTACCTTTCCAAGTCCCCACCTTTCCAACTTTATAATCTCATATGCAAAGTCCCTGAGTAAAGAAATTGGCTTCTTAATTTTTATCCAAACATGTCACACGCATTTCCAATTTCATACTTTTGCTCACTTCCTTTTCTTGCCTGGAATGCTGTTTCTCTGGTCCCAATTCATTTAAATTCTACTTTTCCTTTAGGGGCCTAGCACAATTGATATTTATTTTTTTGTCATTGTTGATGAAGGGAACATTCTTTCAAATGTAATGTGTTGCTGAATTCTTTCATTCAAATATTCATCAAGTGGTTACTATGTCCTGATACTATTTCTTCTAGGCTCTGGAGTTACAGTGCTGAACACAACAAAAGTCTATCCTGGCAGAGCTGATATTCTAGTTGAAGGAGGCAGAAATAAACACATAAACATATAATAAGTCAGTTGGCAATTGATGCTACCAAGAAAAAGAGAACAGGTTAAGAAAGATGGAAGGGAGGGTGAGGACTGCTGTTTGATGTGGGTTGGCCTGGGAAGGTACCATGTTAAGGTGGTGTTTGAGAGAGATCTGTTGGAAGTGAGTGAGCAAGTTGTGTAGACATCTGGGGCAAGAGTGTTTCAGAAGAGGCTGAAAAATAATGAGAAAGGGGAAGAGTGGAGGGAAACGAGGGTCTTCGGCTCTGGAAGGAATTAGCTTTTACTCAGAATGAGGTGGAGCCTTCTGGGAGTTTTGAGCACAAAAGTGACATCTTCTGCCTTACATGGTAATGGGATGGTTCTGACTCGTGTGGCCATAGGTTCCATGGAGGCAAGGATAGAAGGAGGGAGAGCCCTTAGGGAGCTTTCGTAATGACTTGGACATGGACAGGAGTGGGGGAGGCAGAGAGAAGTGTTCAGGTCTGGATATATTCTGGACATATTTCAAAGGTGAGGGTCAGCAGAATTTGCTATTGGATAGGATGTGGGATGTAAGAGAAACAAGATGATGGCAAGATTTTTGGCCTAAGGAACTAAAATAATGAGTTTGTTGCTTACTGAGTTTCCAGGAGAAGCACGTTTGAAGGGGTGAACATCAGAACGTTTGTCCTAGAAATGTTGAGTTTGAGACGGGCCTTAGACATCTGTTCAGAGATGTCAGGAAGTTTTCTGGACATATGCGTGTGTAGTTCAAGGGAGAAATTCAAGCCAGAAATAGAGTTTTTGTATTTGAAAGTATGTAGATGGTATTTGAAGTCAGGAGAGACTGTAAAACGGTATTTAAAGCCAGGAGACATAATCAAGAGAGGAATGTACTCCCACATTTAGGAGAAAGGGAAGTGGGGAGGAAGCAGCAAAGGAAGTTGGAGGAGGACAGTGAGGTGAGAGGAGAACTAAGGTAGAGTGCGGCCAAGTGAACGAGGCAAGCAGGGGTGGTCAACTCTGTCAAGCACTGCTTAGGTCTAAGGAGGCAGGGACTTGAAACTGACCAGTGGGTTAGAAAGGACGAGGTCGCTAGACACTTTGCCTGGAGCTGTGATGGGTTGAAGCAATAGGATCAGAAGCCCAGCTGGAGAGATTCAAGAGAGAACAGAGGACAGGTATGGAAGCAGCCAGTAGAGACATGTACTAATATTCTGGAGTGTTTTGTCACAGAGAGGGGCATAGATATAAGGTAGTGGCTGTAAGAAGATGTGGGAATAGGGGAGGATTTTTAAAGATGAAAGATATTGCAGCTTGGCTGTAGCCAGTTAGGCTGATTTAATAGAGTGGGAAAAAAGGATGATGCAGGAGAGAGAGTGGCTACTGCTGAATAATATTTTTGAGTAGAAAGGAGGGGATGGGTCTAGCACACCAGTGGAAGAGCCATGGACAGTTTACCCACAGCAAGTGGAGGGAAGGCAGAGTTCATGGGAGGAGGCACAGGGTAAGCTGCGAGACAGCATGGTGGGAGTGTGTGGCTGATCTATTCATGTTTTCTATATTCTCAGTGCAATAGAAGGGCAAGCCATCAGCTGAGAGTAGTGGGGAAGGAGGTGAGATGAGAGAAGTGTGAAATAGTTGTCTATGAAACGAGAAAGTGAATTGACTAGGAAATGAGCCGGACCGCATGGCAGGACCAAGATGCTACCTGAAGTAGGCAGTCGTGAATTTAAAGTGAGATTACCAAGTGAAATTACAGCATAGAGCATAACTGGCATCACACATAGCAAAGCAACGACATCCAAGTATCTGGGATATAAAAATACCTGGGATAAGGCATTAGCAATAACAATGGATCTTTAAGCATGATGCATTTTAAGGTAAACTTAAACTCTGTATTTTCCACACTGTGTCAAGCGTATCTGTAAGCTCCTTTCCAAGCTCCATTAAAATGATGTACACAAATATCTCAGCTTTGGAACATGGCCTAAGTACCAAAGTTGCTTACAGTTACTGAGCTAGAAAACGGACATAAGCAAGTAGCAGAAAGTTATCACAATAGGTAAATAGGTGGCAGATAGAGGAACCAGTTTAGAGTAGTGAGAGGAGGCTGGACCAACTGGACCGGCTAAGCCTGAGACAGCAGTGTCACTGAAGCCTGGGCTGGACACAGAGTGACAACAGCAATGTCCAGGGCAGTGGTGGTCACGGATGGACAGACCACAGTAACATATGATCAACATCTCATCTATCAGTGACTGCAGTGGTCCTGGTGCAGAACATGCTGGCGTGGGCAGTAAATGGCCAGAATGAAGGGGACTTTCAAGTCATGAGGTCAGGAAGGGGACAGAGAACATGGTGCTTAGAGAAGGTAGGAAATGAAAAGTGAAATGTGGTCTAGCAGAAAGAAATGATTGGCTTTGGCATGGAGCCATTCACTGCTCAATGCAATCCTAATTTTCCAAGTTCATCTCTATTTTCCACTTGGTATATTAAAGTATGATACTTATTCCTTTAAGTTTTGTGATTACCTTTTCTGTAATTGGCAAAAGTATTCCAAAGTGATCTATAGGCCACAGAATCACTTGACCTTAAATATGGCTAAGTTAAATACAGGACGCTTTCCATTTTGCTGTTCAGTTTGCTGTGCACATCTGTGGCAGTGCAAGGGCTGCCCTATGGTACTACATATCCATAATCTACTCCACATCGTTCTGGGAACAAGATGAGATACAATAAGCAAAGAATCACTTTACAGTGGATTCTAAGTAGAAAGACTCTAAGGTGGCTCTTGTGATCCCTACCTCCTGTTATTCATGTCTTTGTACAATTCCCTCCACTTGAGTGGGCAGGAGCTGAACTTGCTTCTAGTCATTCATCTATAGCAAAGGTGATGGGTATCACTCCTGTGATTATGACATGTTATTTAAGTCTCCATCTTGCTAGCAGACAGATGCTAGTGACATTTTCCCTTGCAGGATTTGAAGAAGTAAGCTGCCATGCTGTGAGATGGCCCACAGAGAGAGCCATCACCTAGAGGTGATGACAGAAGAGGTGATGACCCTTAGAAGATAGCCAGCAATAAGTTGGGAACCTCAGTCTTACAGCTTCTGGAAGGTGAATGCATTTGGAAGTGGATCCATCCCCACTCAAGCCTCCACGTGAGAACAGCCCTGACCAACACCTTGATTGTAGTCTTGTAGAAGACCCAGCTAAGCTATGCCTGGACTTCTAATCCACAGAAACTGTGAGATAGTAAATGTGTGTTGTTTTAACCTACTAGGTTTGTGATAATTTGTTACACATTAATAGAAAACTAATAATGGCTGACATTCCATTTTTACATTTTTGTTGGGATGTTTTGTTTGAGAGAGATAGATATTTGTTTGACAATCTCTGTTTTTCTGTCAGCTATCCGTGTGCTCTTTGGTGAGCAGGTTGATAGGGGCTGTGACACAGGCTAGCATGAAGGCAAACTGAGAGCAAGGCCGAGAACATGTGGGAAGGGAGATGAATAGAGCCACCTCCCTAAGTGAGGAGATGCGTGAGCCCCACCCCATCACACCCCTCTATTTCCACCAAGTTGTCACTGTAGTGGTCACCTCCATTGGTCGGGCTGCAGGTTTGTCCCCATGTGGACATGAGAATTTGGCTTGTTTTCCAGGTGCCAGAGCTGTAGCCAATGATTTGTGGTGGTTATGAGGGGATTGATGTAGGAGAAAATGGATAGATGGATGGATGCATGGATTGGGACAGACAGTCACCTCTGCTAAGAAAAGCAAAAGCCTTCAAATCACCTGCCTCAGGGTGCTCCACTGCTTGGTATCCATGCATAAAGGTCATCTTGTTGCGGTCATTATGGGCAAGTAAGGTCTTCTCTCCCACTCTTAACCCCACCTAAGTTTCTCCATTTGCAAGCAGATCTCACCATTGTAAAATAATAATAAAAATAACCCCAAATCTCAAGACACCCTGCGGGAATGTAATGAAAAACCACTACCGAATATGTTACTCATAAATAAAATTCAGTGATTTTTTTTCTTCTTGTTGTGCAGAGAAACCACGTTAGAGACATGGGAAATAGATAACTATAAAAAAATAGAACCAATGGCATTAATTCTCTTAAACAATCAAAATTAGATTGGCTATTTTCCTGATTTATGTCACTCTTTATTGCAAACCAGCATGCCTACTCCAGCTTGAATCTGCAAGAGTCATAAAGGAAAACTCAAGTGCATTTTCAGACTATGGTACTCCTGGGGCATAAACATTAACTGCTCATAGAAGAAAATAGAATAATCAGCCCTCACTGCTCAAATACCTTTTATATCTACTGTACATACATTCCAATAGAGTGATTATCCTAATCTCAAGTGTTAAGAGCAAATTAGTTCATTTTAAAATTCATTATTGACAAAGGATTTAGTTCAATACTGAGTTTCTAAATGAACCTCTACATCATGTAAGATTAAATCCAGCCCAAGTGTATCCAGCCTCTGAGTGGTAGGAGATGGCGGTGAGGCACCGAATGCTACAAACCCTACGCTAGTCATAGTCTCACAAGTCATAAAGTGCACATGGAAATTTTTTTTTTTCCTGGCAAATAATAAACCACTGTTCAAGCCAAAGTTCCTTATGAAAAAAATAGAAAATTAGAATCAATCTCCGTGTCTTGTAATTATTTCTACAGAATAATGGAACCTCAAATTCTAAATCTTAACTCTTCTCAACTATGGACAAAATTTTGGCAAATTTTAAAAATTTATGCTCTACGTCAAGCACCTATGCTAATCCTCCAACTTGATGTTGAAATGGCCCGAAATATTCTGTGACCTTGAACAGTGTCGAATTTACTTGCTTCCCAAACATACAGAGTTTGTTTGTTTTTAGTAAGTGTAAAAATGTATGAGAGCAAATGTTTCCTACTGGCTCCTGGAGGGTGGAGTTTGGGGAGGGGAAAGATAATGCACCTGCTATTAATATTTTATTTTAATTGCTTTATTTCTTATATGTGTTACTCTGTAGTTTGATAAAATATAGATTATTAAATATTAGTAAAGAATTAAATAAATACTAAAGCTAATTATAATGGGATAGAGTATTCCACTCCCTGGGCCCCCGTCCACTTTGATCAAGGTAGCTCGGCAGAAGAAGGTGTTTGGTAAGTTGGAGGAGAGACAAAGATTGCAAACATAAAAAAACACCAAAGTCAGGCATTGAGAGGTGTTTGATACTAACAAAAGAAAGCTTTGTAGCCTGTATTGACCCGAAGGCTGTCTTTTTCTTTCCGTGTCCACCCCTGCTCCCTGCAAGCACACCCAGTGCAGCTAAAGGACCTGAATTCTTTCTCCCTAGTCACGTCCGCCCACTTGATGGCCTGGCTCCCTCAAGAAAAAAACTAGACAAAACCAACTGTCAACAGAGCCAAACGCCAAGTGGAAACAGAAGCATGACAAGTGACGGGAGAGTAAGTGACATTTAAAAAGATGGAGGCTTGATCCTGTGTGCAGACACACACATGGACACACACGCACTCCCTCAACTCTGTGACCTCATCTCATCCGGCTCTACCCCTGGCTCACTCTGTTCCAGCCATGGCAGCAGCCTCTTTGCTGTTCTGTGAACATTACAGCACTTTCCTGCCTCAGGGCCTCGGCACTTGCTTTTCTTCTGTCTGGAATATTCTTCTCCAAATACCCACATGGCTCACTCCTTCACTTCCTTCACGTGAAGGAAGGAAATGTTACCCTATTTATGAGGCATTCCCTGACCTCTTCATAGTACTTATCAACACCACACACACATTCGTACAGTATATAAATATGTACATCAATAATTTACATGAATAAATGCATTTATTATATAAGTACCTAATATGAATGTATACATATGCACACAAATATTTATAATCATTTATTTTCAGACCGTCAGCTCCAAAAGGGCAGGTCCTTTCTTTTGTGTACTACTCAAGTCCCAGCAGCTGAAAAAGTACGTAGCCCATCACAAGCACTCGGCCCATCCTGAGGAAGCAGGGAGGAAGGAAGAGTGAGGCTGCAGACGACAGACTCTCCCTGCTTGTCAATCAAGGTGGATTATGTACAAGTACAGTCAACGCAAGGAGAAAATAAAAGAAATATTTTGCGTCTTCCTACAAATTCTATATCTATCTCTGTATATGTTGTTACTCATCCAATAAAAGCGTTTTCTTTTTTTTCTATCCAGTCATGAACTGTACTTATATACTCTTTCAAAATTTAAGGGCATAACTGGGGTTATAAAAGCACTTCAAAGGAACTCTTACCGGTACAGTCCATATATTGCTTGGAAAACATTCTAGGTCAACAGAAATGTAATTGTATTGACATTTTTGCACAGATCTCATCCATTGTTGTTTTTTTTATGATAGAAAAAGATATGTCCGTAAAGCAGGATTTCTATTTTCATAAAAGTTTACTGTTACTGTTTATCACCCCCGAGTCAGAACCCTTGAAATCATGTCCTTCCTAGCTAATTACCTAGAAGAAAAAAAGTCAGTTGTCAGTGACTTAAGAGGTTACTAACTAGCAGGGGAATTTGACTTCTAAGGTCTGATTCCCTTCTCCCTTTCAGTGTGTAAACAGACCAGGAAGAGAGAGGCCAGGTCACAAAAACACGAGCTAGAAGCCAACCCCCTTTTTCTAAAGTCTGAAATAACAAAATGTAGAGTATAACTGGTGTCTGAGGATTGCCAGATAGATTAGTTAATGTTTGCAAAGAATTGTCAGGATAAAAGCCACCACCACAGAAGAGCTAAATCTTACTATTAACTTGGCTGGAATGCTTTGCTAATTTTTCCAAGCTGCATTAGAGAGTCTTTAGAACAAATCACACACACACACACACACACACACACACACACACACACACACACACACACACTGACTTAATGACTTTCCAAGGAGGAAATTTTCATTCATGCAACACATTATCCAAGACACTCTTGGGCTGGCCAAGGCTTGCCTGTATGTGTGGGCTGTTGCCATCACACAGGTCATATTTAACACACCTGACTGAGTGGGGACTCTCCACACTTCCTAATTAGTTGGGAAGGAGTCAAGGAAAAGCCTTACTGGCAGACCAATCCCGGCTCCACTACCTGTGCCCCTGCAGATTAGTTGCAACATATCTGGTGTGCCAAACCATGAGCTAAGGCCAGATTCCAGTAATTCATATTCATCCTCAACATTTCATGTTGCTATTGAGTTTGGTTTTCTTGTAGGTTTTACATAGATAGTTCAATTAAAAAAAAAAGATCGTAGTGACTAAAATCCAACTGAACAGAACGTATCAGCAGCTGTTGGTTTGGAGCATCCTTCCCAGCTCCTCCCACCTGAGCACCTCGCTTGTCCTCCACCCCTCCAACACTGGTGTGGGATATCATCAAATGAACATCAGAGTGGGGGTCAATGGGTCAATTCATTCCTCTACTCTCAAGCCACAGGAATAAACAGGCTGAAAGAAGGGAGGATGAACATATTTCAGCAGTGTTTCTCCATTCTTTCCTCTACAAATGTTATTTGTAAAATGTTACACACAAATAGCGCAGTGTACACTGAAGTCTTGACTGTTGCCTTTTCCCTTTTGGCCCCGGGTCTGGGTTATCCTCACAAGCTCTGACAGTAAGGCTAGCTTTTGTACTGCGTCCAGGGTGATGCTATGTGCCTACCAACTTGTCGAAGATTCTCGTGGTGATCAAACTTTGAGGAAGATGGCACAGCTTTGCTACTCATTATACCTTCACTCCAGATCTTAAAAATGCACTTTTAAAAGTTACAATTTCCCAATTTCCGCCATCATCATTGAGGTAATGAATGGATCTAGGGCAATGATCATCAATGGCAGACAAAAATATTAGGTCCAAAGCTGACGGGGATGGATCAGGTTGACACCACCAGAGCTGACTTATCAGTATTAGCACAACACAAGAGAAAACCAGACTTTTTTTCGATGGAGGCACACACTGCCATCCATGAAGTATTTGTGCCAAAAAAAGCAAACATGATCCCACCAAGCCTCTAGGCCTAACTACCTTTGGTATACAAAGATGGGAACAAAAGTCCAAGTCAACTGATTACCTAGGGATACAACCAGCAAAATCCAGAATGTGGGAAACTATAGAAAAAATGACCCAGTTTTATCCACAGATGCATTGCAAGGAAAAATAAAAAGAGGTAGGAGAAAAAATAAATTTAAAATGACTAAAGAAACTTCTCAGATTGTGTGGATTTTGTTTAGATCCTGATTTGAACAAACCAACTATTAAAAAACGTTTATGAGATAGTAATCAGAGCCACTTAAACATTCATTAGATATATGATATTAAGGAATTACTGTTTATTTTTAAAAGTGTAATAATTGTGTTGAGGTTATACTTTTAAAAACAGTTCTTGTCTTTAGAAATACATACTAAAATGTGTACTTGTAAAATGATATGATGTCAAGAATTTGCTTCAAAATGTCCAGTGGGGAGGAGGAGGGGTGTTGGGAATACAGATGAAATGAGATTGGTCGGACGGTGGTGATTGTTGAAGCTGAATTATAGGGTCATGAGGTTCATTGTATTTTTCCTTCTACTGCTGCACAGATTGGGTATTTTTCATAATAAACACTTTTTTAAAAAATTAGGGGAAATGGAAAGTAGAATTTCAAAAGATTTTCTTATTTTATATGTATGGAATATTTGTAGGCTGCATGCAAAATTAATCATTTTAATTTTGAGCACTCTTTTTGGGATGGCTGGGTAGGTTGTCCTCAGTCTCTTTTTGTGTTCTATATTTGGATTGTCTTATTGAAAAAGGCAAATATAAAGAATAATATATTTTTTTAAAAAGCTACAATTTCCATGGAATTATTTAGATGTTATTTTCAGTAAACTGTGTACATTGTTCTTCTTTATGCAGCTGCTTCTGTGACCCAAAAAGGAAAAAATATATAACAATAGAACTAAAAGGTACTTTCTTAATACTATAGAGTTAAGATTATTTGCCCCAACTGGTGTCCCCCTTTTAAAGTATATGCATCTTAAATGGAAGCTAATAGATACTCTTTGCCTTCCAGTTCATTTGAATTCAGATTGATATTGCTAATAAACTGTTTAAATACTGCTGGAAAAGCTGGCATAGCATAGGATTTTTTTTTTTTTTTTTTAAATTCAAGCAGAAAAGAAGCCATTTGGAATCATTCCAAAAGCTAATTATATATGGGAGGGGGAGCGCTAGTAAAGCCAACTGTAATCAGTAACTGAAATATTTTTTTTAACTCATTGAATCACGTATTACTTTTCAAATAATTCTCTTGTTTAATTCTGCAAAAATTTCAGAAACTCAGTAATCTGTTGAAAATCTCTGCCCTTCCAAAATTCTTTTTTTAAATGCAACAGCAAAAATAAAATGAATAATTTATGATTTTCTGCTATGAATTCTACCAGTGGGAAGTAATGTCTTGCTAACAAAATGGAACATATAGCACTGAAAACCAGAAATCCACATTAAAGAATTTAGGCATGTATTTGCATGGTTTAGCCTACTTCCTAATAGAAAAAGAAAAGGGAGGGTAAGACTGTGGGGAAATTGGCATCCATCACCTGGCACTTAATGAAATTGTGTGGCTTTTTGAATTCAAACCCTTATTTTTATCAAGAAAATTTAAAATAATTCAGAATTCTTTATGTGCAAAAAGATACTCATAGCTCTACTTTTTACCTAAGAAATGGCAGGATAACTTGTGATTCCATAACTTGTACCCTTGTGGGGGAAGGGCATGTTGCTTTGAATAGAGGTTTGTGACGCCTCTACTTAATTCCACTGTCCTCTTCCCACTCCCCAGCATATCACAAATCACATTGTATCTAGTGACTGTCACTTTCTTGTTCAATCTTGCTTTTAGGTGAAAGTACCAAATGTACTAATAGCACATTAAAGTATGTGGAAATTTGTCTTCTGATAATCTCAATGAAAGTCCTAGAGTTAAAATGGAAAAATTGAACTCAGTGAGTTTGGTGACACTGTAAAGATTATCTGGTCTTCTTCCTCAGAGAGTCAACTAGCCAAGCAAAAGTGGCGAGTGACATTATTGGGATTAATGCACATACGGAAGAAACATGTGCCCCGGGTGGATATATAATTTGCAGTGCAAAATGAAAATGTTCAAATGCAGGGAAAAAAAGTGCAGTTAAAAGTACTAAAATATGAAGTTTTTTCTTTAAAAATACTTTATTACTTAGGAAATATGATATGGGTAATTGTGATACATAAATAGCAAAATAAACTTACAAAAATATTTTTTGTACTATAATTTTATATATTAATAAAAAATCATACTTTATTAATGCAATATTTTGATTGATCATTAGATTTTCCAGGCTCATTTTTTTCTGCAATTTCATTTATTAAGGTCATAATGCTTCTAGAAGCTTAATTTTTTATGCTTTAACTTTTTTTTAATAAATTTTATTTTTTCAGAGAAGTCTTAGGTTCACAGCAGAATTGAGCAGAAGGTATAGAGATTTGCCATATGCTCTGTCCTCACACATGTATAACTTCCCCATTATCGATGAAGGGGTTCAGAGTAAGAAGGCCCCAAATATGCCACTGTGGCATAAAGATTATTTTAAGCTGAAAGGGATTAAGAAAAAGCAGATACAGGATGAACTCTGTGTCCTCCCCCATCTGCCTGAAAATAGAACATAAATTTCCCTTCTTAAGGTGTTCTGCCTCCCACCCATTGCTGTACCAGGAAGGGGATAACAAACCTATCACTGGAGACAACATGACAACAAGAAGAGTCTATACAAACCTTACTAAGTAAGCCTTATTTTTCTGCCATATGTTTACCTTCCCAGAGTTTGTCACCCTTGGAAACCTAAAACATTTTCCTTTATCTTGTCACTTCTATACAAAGTTATGATTCTTTTGTTAAGCTTGAGTTCTAACTCCTTTCTTGAGTTAGTCACCACTGAGTTTTTCCCACTTGTACACGTACTGCATGTTTTAACAAACTCTGCTTTCATTTGTTAATCTGTTTTTTTTTTTCAGTCTAATTTTCAGGGGCTCCAGCTGAGAACATAAGAGGGTAAAGGAAAAAGTTTTTCCTTCCATACATCAGCATCTCCTATCAGAGTGGTACATTTGTTGCAATTGATGAACCTACATTGGCACATCATTGTCACCCAAAGTCCATAGTTTACATTAGGGTTCACTCTTGGTATTATACAGTCTATGTGTTTGGACAAATGTATAATGATATGTATTCACCATTCTAGTGTCATTCACTGCCTTAAAAATCGTCTGCGCTCTACCTATTCATCCTTTCTCCCCACAAGCCCTGGCAACCACTGATCTTTTCCCTGTCTCTAAAGTTTTGCCTTTTCCAGAATGTCTTATAGTTGGAATTATACTGTATGTAGCCTTTTCGGATTGGCTTCTTTCACTTAATATGCATTTAACGTCCTCTATATCTTTTCATGGCTTGATATTCATTCCTGTTTAGAGCTGAATAATATTCCACTGTCTGGATGTACCATAGTTTATTTTATCCACTCACATACTGAGACCTGCTTCCGAGTTTTGGCAATTATGAATAAACCTGTTATAAACATCAATGTGCAGGTGTTTGTGTAGATACAGGTTTTCAACTCCTTTGGGTAAATACCAAGGAACACTATTGATTAATCACGTGGTAAGAGCATGCTCAGTTTTGTAAGAAATCACCAAAATGTCTTCTAAAGTGGCTGTACCATTGTGCATCCTCACCAGCAATGAATGAGAGTTCTCTTTGCTCCACATCCTCAGCAGCATTTGGTGTTGTCAGTGTTTTGGATTTTGGCCATTCTAAGTGGTGTGCAGTGGTGTCTCATTGTTTTACTTCGCATTTCCCTGATGACAAATGATGTGGAGCATCTTTTCATATAATTATTTTCCATCTCTATTTCTTCTTTGATGAGGTGACTGCTAAGGTGTTTGGGCTATTTTTGAATTGGGTTGTTTGTTTTCTTATTGTTGAAATTCAAGAGTATTTTTTTGTATATTTTGGTTAACAGTCCTTTATTAGATTTTTCTCTTGCAAATATTTTCTCCCAGTCTGTTCTTGTCTTTTCATTCTCTAGATAGTGTCTCTCAGAGAACAGAAAATTTTGATTATAATGAATGCCAGCTTATCAAGTTTTTTCTTTTATGGATTGTGCCTTTGGTGTTATGTTTAAAAAGTCATCATCAAACCCAAGGGCACCTAGATTTTCTCCTTTGTTATCGTCTAGGAATTTTATAGTGTTACATTAGGTCTGTGTCTCATTTTGAATGAATTTTTGTGAATGGCGTAATGTCTGTGTCAGATTCTTTTCTTTCTTTCTTTTTTTTTTGGCATGTGGATATCTATTTGTTCCATCACCACTTGTTGAAAAAACTACCTTTTCTCCATTGTGATGTCTTTGCTCCTTTGTCAAAGATCAGTTGACTATATCTATGTAGACCTATTTTCTGGACTGTGTTTCTGTTCTTTTAATATTTGTTCTTTTGCCAATACCACACTGTCTTGATTACTATTGCTTTATAGTAAGTCTTGAAGTTGAATAATGTCAGTCCTCCAGCTTTGTTCTTCTTGTTCAATATTGTGTGGCTATCATGGGTCTTTTGCCTCTCCATATAAAATTTAGAATCAGCTTGTCAAAATTTCTTGCTAAGATTTTGATTGCATTGAATCTACAGATCAAGTTAGAAGAATTGACACCTTGAAAACGTTGAGTCATCCTATGCATGGACATGAAATATCTCTCCAGTTATTTAGTTCTTTGATTTCTTTCATCAAAGTTATAGTTTCCTTCATTATAAGTTTACAGATATTATACATATTTTGTTAGATTTATGCCTAAGTATTTTAAATTTTGGGGCACTAATGTAAATGGTATTGTGTATTAATCTCAAATTCTATTTGTTTATTGCTGGTATACATAAAAGTGGTTGACTTTTATATGTTAACCTTGTATTCTGCAATCTTGCTATAATATCTTATAATATCTTATAAATTCCAGGAGGTTTTTTGTTGACTTATTCCTATTTTCTACATAGACGATCATGTCATCTGTGTACAAAAACAATTTTATTATGTTCTTCCCAATTTGCATACTTTTAATTTCCTTTTCTTGTCTTATTGCATCAGCTAGGAATTCCAGTATGATGTTTAATAGCAGTGGTGAGGGGACATCCTTGACTTGTTCCTGTTCTTAGTAGAAAATCTTCTAGTTTCTCACCATTAAGTAAGATGTTAGCTGTTGGATTTTTGTAGATGTTCTTTACCAAGTTGAGGAAGTTCCCCTCTATTCCAAGTGTACTGAGAGTTTTTATCATGAATGAGTGCTGGATTTTGTCAAACGCTTTTTCCGCATCTATTGGTAGGATCATGTGATTTTTCCTTAGCCTGCTGATGTGTCCCAGCACTCTGTCCCACCTGAAAGGCTAGAGCCAGCTGGATTTGGGCGTTTCCCTTCCCCAGGTCAGGATGGTGACAACAGAGCATTAAACCAAATGCAGGACCTTTCTGAGTGCAAACACATTCTTTCCCCATAATCGTCATTCTTTCTTTATGGATGTTAGGTGGCTATTTTTGGCTGTTAGGTGGCTGTCTTGGTTTTAGCACCATTCTGTAGGCCTCCTTCCATCTGAAGCCCACTCCAACCATGATGGGCATTCTGGTTTGCTTCTGCCTGGGCCATTCTCATTGTGGCTCTCATAAGGTTCCTGAAGGATGAACACAGCTTGGCTGACAGATATTCTGTGTCTTATTCTATTAGAGGCTTTGTTTAGTTCCTGCTGAGCAATTCCCTTGTGCCTCACACAAATGCAGCTCTCTGCTCTTCAGCCATTGGGCATCTGTGCTACAAGGCCACGGTGCAGAGGGCTGCTAGTGCCCCCTCGTGCTATCCTTTCTCCTTTTAAAAACCCCTTCCCCATCATAAATCTTGGATCTGTAGATCTGTGTTGTTCTAGAGATGAGACAGATTCTCCATCCCAAGTCCTTGCCCCAGCTCTAGACTTTCTTCCACTCAAGCCCTGATATCAGGCAAAGCACTTGGCTCTGATTCTCTCAGAGAGAGGCAGGGGAAAACAGGAATGCAACTGGGAAAATTCCCCCAACTCTTCCTTATGTTCTCAGATTGGTCTCTGCATCATGTGCTCTTGCTCACCTTTCTTACTGATCCTGCCCTTCAGCTGACCTTGACATGTTCTCTTCCCTATTCTCCCTACAAATTTTCCCCCAGGTTCAGGCTCCATGGAGATGCCTCCCTTTCCTTCTTCTCCCTCTCCTCCCCCTTCTCTTCCCCTGCCACAGAACTCAATTGAGTGGCTTCAGGCTGAGGTCCCCAACCCCTGGGCTTCAGACAGGTACTGGGCTGGAGAGCTCTGTGTCCCACCCCCATCACCATCCACTGTCAGTGGAAAAATTGTTTCCCATGAAACTTAGGAAACAGGGAGGGGGTGCACAGCAGGAGGTGAGCAGGGGGTGAGTGAAGCTTCACCTGTATTTACAGCTGCTCCTCATGGCTGCAATAACAGCCTGAGCTCCTATCCAACCCCCGCCCGTGGAAAAATTGTCTTCCATGAAATCAGTCCCTGGTGCCAAAAAGGTTGGGGACTGATGGCTTCAGGAATGATCCTCCCTCTTTCTATACTGAGGTGGAGATCATATTGTATTTCTTTTTCTATCCATGTATCCCCTAGAAACAAGCTGAGATTGCAAATCCATGGTGTTTACCTGTTCATAACTGCAAAGTATGATGCACTGTATAGTGGAAAAGTACAGGAATCCATGGTGATGTACGATTAAGTGACCTGAAGTGAAGTCTGAGGGAACATGATTTTTGCTTTGGCATAATACCTAGCACAGTAGGGATTTATAAATAATTGAGTAAGGAGTAAAGACTTAAATTTCAAGAAACATCCCACAATTGAATGCACTTTATTTACTAAATAGAAGAATGTAAAATGTACAGAGGATATTAATAAGCAGTGAAAGTTAAAGAAGCAAATATTTTGGTTGTAAGTGACTTTAGAAGTCATCCAAAGCCATGGATCATACTTTTTAGGGACCCCTTTGGATCTCTGATAAACAAATGTTGCAGACAGTTGAAGTGGGACCCTCAAAAGGCCATGCACCCCAAGTCAATGACCCCTAAACTGAACGCACTTGCCTACGATGCTTGCTTTGAGTTATAACTACATTGAAATTTCCTAAAGAGAGCTCCAGCTTACCCAGAACGGCAGTCCTCTGAAATACTTGGTTTTGCTCAATAAATTTCAAAAAAAGATTTTTTCCATATGAAAAAATTCAAATGCCAAACAAAACCCAGAATGAATTCTCTCGAGCCCTTAAACTACTCTCTGCTTTCCAGGAGATGCCTAATGGGAGAAATCTCTAAAGTAAGACAGATCCAAAATGTTTCGATATTTGCAAGCCAAATCAGTGTTATAAATCAGTAATAAAGTCCCCCAAAAACTTTATCTTGATTTTCTTCTGTGAGAGTAAGCTAAGATTCTTTCTGTTGTAAACAGAAACATGGGAACAGTGACAAATGACTGTGCCAAAAGCTAACTCTTTCCATCTAGTTCTGCAACTGAGAGAGAAATTAATAAGAAAGCATATGGAATGAGGATTAAAACCCAGCAGAAGGAAAAGATTTTTAAAATAGCATTTATTTCTTTTTTCACTAATACAGAATAAAAATTTCTATCTATAGCAAACAGAAATTTCCCTCTACAACAAACAGAAATTGTAAGTACGAAGGAAGAAAATAAATTTCAACATTTGCAGGAAAATTTCAGATTTTAGCATGTCATTTTAAGAATATAGGCTTCGGAGTCAAACTGCCCAGTTTCAAAAGATGACTTCACCTTATGCGACCTTGTGTATTTGGTGCTTGAGTTCTTGCAACCTCAGTTTGTTTCCTGTAAAATGGGAATAATATTTATATGATAGGGTTGCACATAGATTAAATGAAGTAATCCACATAAAGTGCTTAGCACTATACCTGGCACACTAAAAAAGAAAGAATTGAGCAAGAGAATGCAGAGGAAAAAGGAGAAAATTCTTTTTCCTTTTTTGGTAGAGACAGATGAAAAAGAATAGGACGTGTTTCCACACAGTAATAAAACAAAGTACATTGGGATGGAAAGTTTTGAGAGAAAATTTCACAGATCTCCGGAAAAAAAAAAAAAAAAAAGGACAGAAGAATAAAACCTGGGGAAAAAAAATCAAAGAAATTCCCCAGTGGCCTGAGCCTGTTTATGTTGGTGGTAATGAGCCAATCACAAGTGGATGGCTCTCTGCTAGCTATTCATCTGCTTTCCAAAATGTGTTTAAAATTTGAAAACTTTTTGAGGTCTGCTTTTTAAAAAATAATGCTTTTAATAATTTAATTAATTCTTTACTATACACCTACCTGTAAGATAGGTTTCTTAGGATTGCTGTAACAGTCTAATGAAATGATGTACCTAATGCATAAAATATATGTAAAGTATGAGATGCTTCACCATCACTATGTAAAGGAGGAATATGATACGAAAAGATAGATAATCCACAGCATTTAACAGACATGAAAAATTTGTGCTGCTAGAAGGGTCAACAGTAGGATATGATGAACCAAAGGGAAGTTATTTTGATACATTTGCAGCAAGTGGGAAAGACCCTTTAGTGGTATACAGTTCAATGATATTCTTTTCCCCTCTTCAGTGAAGCAAACAGAGTGTATAGTCGATTTCCACTTCTCTCATTTGTTTCCCTCCTTTCTGCTGAACACTATTCTTTAACCAGTAGCTGTCACAATGCTAATTGGCTTTCAGGCTGAGATACCCCAAACACAGCCTGCACCATCTCGCAGGGGTCTGTAGGAAATCTTCAGGCCTGTTAGGACACAACAGATCCCTTGTAAGTCACTCTGGCTGCTCCTGCGCCCAGCTGCACGCCAATTAGTGTGAAGGCTGCTCTTTCTCTGCAGTCACTGGGACCTTGCTCCTATTTTAGGGACCTCTCAGGAATCATGTGGTGAGAAACCAAATGATGCTGATGCCCAGTTTTGTTAACAACTTGGACCTCAGATGTTCTTGGCATAATCTACCTGAACCCTTAGAAGATTATTTTCAGGTTAGGAGCTTTAAAAAAAAACCCAATATTTCATAGGGCAAGGAAGCAACTTGTTTTATACTGTGATTTAGAAGGGGTGATAACATAGGATTCTTGAAAGAAAACCAGGTTTCTATGAGTTCCAAATGCTCCATCAGCACTATGTGGTCCTGTCATCTCAACCTTGCCAGAACCGTTCTGCATTATCGTTCATGCTATAATACCAAACATTTCAATGCTTTGCTCTAGGATGTTTGTGTCATTGGTTTAACTCAAGCTGCAAACTGCAAATAGCACTATATTTCTAACACTGCTATAATGAAGTGAGTGCTACCAAACGTTCGGCACTTGTCCCTGAGGCTGCATCAGAAGAACGAGGACAAGTGGTTTGAGGAGAAGGAAAGCGGAGTTTATTATTATAATTTGCCGGCAAATGAGGAGTATGGCAGACTCATGCCTTAAAGTACCACAGTCCTATCTATGAGAGGAAATACAGAGCTATTAAAAGGATTTTTCAGCTTGGGGCTATTGCTGTTTAACTGTAGTTGATGGTCGTGATCCACCCCACCTCTGGGGAAGACAATCTCAGTGAACTCTGCTCTGACAATTCCATTGAGCCATCTCCTGTTGTACAAAGAACAGTGGACACTCACTCCCCTACCTCTCTGATTACTGCATCAGGGATGCAGGTTTTCATTTCCAAAAGAGTGTGTATTGAGGGGGAGAGGAGTTTTAAAGAGACAACTCGTAAAATATTTTACCCTTTCCCAGGCTGTTCCTTTTGTTACATGAGGAGGACTGAGTTGCTGGAGCAGGTGTGGGAAGTGTTCAGAGATTTGGGGCCTGAAGGCAGGACTGTAAAGAGCTGCTGACATTCCTCATGCACTTGGCAAGATGCTCCCAGAGTCACTTTACAAAGCAGCCCCACATCAGCTGGCTCATCTCTGGGAGGATCTTCATGAGAGGACACTGCTCTCTGCTCTCTAACATAACACAGACTTCCCTGCAAACACACCTGATGTGGAAGAAAGTCCCCCAAAATAACCAGCCTGGTCATTTCCGACCATTCATTGTACAACAGGTGGAACCACCACCAATATTATTGCAGTGCACATGCAAACCATTTCTTACATAAGAACACTGGCAAAAATATTCAGGTGTTCAGAGATATTAACACCTCAAGACAAAACTGTAACATCTGCCCAGCTTTGATGAGAACAATTCTTTTTCCAACCCTATTTTCTCCTGTTAACAATAGACCCTCTTCAAGCCCCCAAACTTTAATGGGGATCACAACAATAGGTCATGCCAGCAGGTGTGAAGCAGGATGTTTTCCTCATTCACATACTCAGGGAGAACAGAAAACCCCTGGAAATGTTCCTGTCCCTGCCTTGCCTGAGGATTGGTGCCGTTCAGGTGTCATTTGGACTCTGTTTCCACTACCTACCCCCGTTAGCCATTTCTTCCCCTTTTAAAGAAATGAACACTACTAACACATCCTAAGTTTAACAATGACCCCCTACCCTGGAGGGAAATAACCTCCCAAAGTGCCAGATAAATGTATGATTCGAAATATTGGTGCTGTCTGGCCAAAGTAACAGGGACCAGATGTATCTTCCACCTAAAACAATCCCTCAAAAGACAAAATACATGAGAGAACAGTTTTCAAGACACTGGACATCAGGCATTGAAAGGTGCTGATCTCTGAGAGCTGGGAAACAAACCAGGTGAGCCCTGCAATGGCCCCAGCTTACAGGCTTGGAAGTTTCTAGGCTGCGGTGCAGGGAGGCAGAACTGACTGAGGTGGATTCCCTGGGTTGAGGAGATCAAGCTAACAGTCCAGGGAGATCAAGGCAGCTAGAGTTTATAGGGCAGGGTACTAGAGAAGAGACAGCTGCACAGAGGGAGAGAAAATTCTGAGGTTCTGCAGGGGGTTCCCTGGGGGAATTCAGCATGAGAGTGCAAGGAAACGACCCAGGAAAAAAACATCAAAAGATTAAGAGGGAACAGAGACTGGTGCTCACACATGGCTGGAAATAATGCCTGTTCCTACCAACCAGACTGGAAAAACTCAACAGTGCACGGGCCACCGGGTAAAGTACTCAGGAAGATCTTGCCTCAGTAGTGAAGAATCATTAGCCTTAGACTAGGCGCTGTTCCAGAACTGCCTAACAAATCATAAAAGTAAGATCCCCCAAACTGCAAACTCTTTCAAGTAACTTAACTGCGTAGTAAAACAAAGCTCAAAAAAATCTGTAAGAATACAGAAATTTCCATCATCCGATAAGGTGACATTCACAATTTCTGGCATCCAATCAAAGACAACCAGGCATGCAAAGAGACAAGAACAAGCGGCCCGTCATGCAGAAAATAATCACTCAGTTGAAACCAGCCTAAGACTGACCCACATGTAAGAATTAGCAGAGAAGTCTATTGAAACAGTTATTATCTATCAAAAGCTTATACGAGAATATTCCTAGCAGCTTTATTCATAATAGCTAAAAACTGAAAACAATTTAAGTGTCTGTACAGGTGAATAAACAGACTGTTTAGCAATAAAAAAGAAAAATCCTCTAAGAGATACATTTATGAATCTCAAAAACATCATGCTGAGCGAAAAAAGCCAACCATGAAAAAGTAGGTATCATATGATTCCACTTATTTGAAATTCTCAAACAGGTAAAATTAATTTGAGATGTTATAAATCAGATCAGTGGTTGCTTCTGGAATGGGGGGATCTACTGAGAAATAGTGCGAGGAAACTTTTGGGGTGAGAAAATCGTTTCTACTTGGATAGGGGTGTGAGTTTTAGCACTATATGCATTGTAAAAATGGATTAAGCTGTATAAACTGTGCATTTGATTCAATAAAACTTTTTGTTAAAAAGTTTAACAATCCAACAGAAAATAGGTACTTCATGTAGAAGCAAATAAAATAGCCAATAATAAGCAGATGAAAATATGCTTATTGTCATTTGGATTCATGAAAAAATAAATTAGAATCATTTATTTGAGATACCGTTTTGTACCCCCAAATTGGTGATATGTTAAAATTTGAAAGCATTTGATTACATACTCTGTTGATGCAATATATATTGGAACAATCACTTTGGAAAACATTTTGGCTTACTGAGGAACGAAGCAATCCATTCCCTGTGTCCTGAAATGCTACTCCTAGAAATATTTCTTTTAAAAAAAGTCTTGAGCATCAAAGACTTGTGGATCTTGTTCACAGCAGTACTGTTTGTGATAACAAAAAATCTGAAAACCAGAATGTTTATAGGATTATAGATAAATAGTGATATAATCAAATACATGTTGAATACATTCATAAGGACATGGGGTTTAATGAATTTCAGCTACATGAATACATAGATGAATCTCAGGAGTATAAAATTGAGTGGGAAAAGCAAGTCTCCAAAGAATCTCTACAGTGTGATTCCATCTATATAGCTCTTAAAAACATGCAAAACTAAACCATATAATGTTTAGAGGTACAAGAACGTGGTAAAGCAGTAAAGATAATAATGGGAATAATTAACACAATCCTAAACATGGAGTTTGAGAAGGGAGTAGAATTGTGTACACAATACAAAAGTGCTCATTGTGCTGTCATTTTTAAAATTTTATGTATATTCTACTAAAATTCCTTCTTGTCCACTTAATATTTAACACAAAACTTAGTAAAAAAAGGAACAAAAAATATAGAAGGGTAAACCAAAGAATGTGAGATAAAATGCTGTACATGTCATTTTTTATTATTAATGACAACCTAAAAATCTTTATAAAATTCAATTATAAATCTGCCCAAGTTCTTAATGTTGAAATTTCTCATTTAGAATTATAGGATCACCATGTAATAAAGGCTGAACTGAAAGACTGTTAGTGAATAATGTTGTTTATAAAACAATGCACCCAGATAAATGTCAAGGTATAAAAAACATTATTTATTCCCAGCTCATAATTAATTGAATGCCCTGTGGAAGCAAGATGCTCTAGTATAAAGGTTTTTGTCATTTCTGTAAAGATGTTCATTCAATCTGCTATTTCACAACAGTTGGTTGTGTGCAAGTAGAATTCAGAGCTATCAGAAGTAAACAGGGAATGACTTCCAGGGGGGGAAAGCACCATATAAGGTCCCATTTTTAAAAACCTAATATTCAAATTCAAAATGTTATTCCTTTCCTTCTGAATACTAATGTGTCCTCAGTGCATGCATGTGTACAAACGTACAAGTGCTGTCTGGAAGAACTACATCTCAACCCCAATAATATATTGCCTGGGAGGGGAGACAGGTTCCATTCTGACCTTTTAACCTTTTGCAAAACCAAAGTCTTCACAGGCAGATCTACCTGGACTCAGGATCCACAGCCTGACTGAGTTGTCAAGTATTGTCCCCAAAGGAAAAGAAAAAGGATACAGTGTTCTGACTCATCTAATACTTCTCCAGAAAAACACACAGTGCAGTCTCAGGGGACACCCCCAACCCGGCAAGCTTGGGAGAGCGGCTGCCTGCAAGGGCGGGTAGAATACAGGTGGTGAGGCCTGGCAGGGGAGAAGCAGCCTGTTTTGCAGAATCAGCCCAGATTTCTGCCCTAACCTTTGCCTGTTCGATAGAGGTCTTTTGACATTTTTACTGTAATTCAAAAGCAATTAACATGAAAGCTGCTTTCAGACACACAAGGGATATTCAAATACATTATCACTCTCTTAGTAACAGGAATTCCACTACCTCCTGTATCTTCACATAAATCTAGGGAAGCTCTTGCTATGTTTGTAATGAAGCCCTCTGCCACCTATCCCTGATCCTGTCAACTCAAAAAAGAACAAATCACATGGCCAAGACAGAAAGATGAACAGAGGCATGGGTCAACCCTGTTCCTCCCTGAGGGCAACCACCCCTCATTGCCCGTCAGGCATATTTGGAACCCTCTTCTCTGCACACACTACAAACTTTACAATGATTTTTTAAACCATTGAAGCTTTTATTTCTTAAATCCTGAAAATCTCATCCTGGTTAAGTGCTGGGCATACCAACAAAGTGGCCCCAAACTATGCTGGAATAAACACCGAGTATCAGCAGTGTGGAAAGAAAGATCCCTCAGAAGAGATTAGAAATAGCTAGAAAGTCAAGTCACTTAAGGCAATAGCCCCAATATAGAAACATTTAAAGAGGGAAAACTGGTTTCTATTGAGAAATTAAATGTAGACTTAAAAGATTATCTCTTTCCAAAAATCTGCTTATCATGTCATTAGTATCAAACGTATTAAGGGGACAATGATGTAGGTAAGCATAACAGGACAGATAGCAACCAAATTTCCTCACAACCTTCCAAGAGGCACCGCTGAGCAGCACAGGGGTATAATGCTGCTACTCCTCCCAGTTAGGAGAGAGTATTGCTAAGTGCCATTAAATTGCACAAATTGTCAAGATACCGCAGGGAACACCGACCATATAATGTCACAAGAACTGCGTCTGAAGAAATCTGCTGCCTCATTTATAGTGTGTGCTTTACCACTGCACGTCAAAACTAAAGGAAGACAAAGAGGAAAAAGATTCACTGTTGCGGCCCCAGACCAATCACCTGAAACACAAAGTCTGAAAGTTTGCTTATTGTATATACAGCTGTGGATTACAATGAAACAAGAGCCCTAAATCATGGGAGAAAGTTTAGGGACTTGAGAAGCTTTATTTGAAGCTTAATTTATAAGAGCGTTTATCAGTTTCCATTCAAATTATGAGTTTTAAGTAGAGCATTGCCTGACCACACGGACAGCATTGAGGATCTTCTAGTTCAACCTTTTAAAAGAGGGCGTTTAATTAAGATTCTGGAGGCTTCATCACAGAAACAAAATAATTTCTCGCTGAAATTATGGGGCACACAATAAGAAAATGGCACAATGCAGTACCTTGTGGGGGTGAGGGGAAACTTGCCCTTTCCCCTGAAAGTTCGCTGAAAGATCAACTCACAATTAAGGCAGATTAATAAGAGGAAGAGGTCTATTTACCATGCACATGGTGGGGAGAATACCAGAGTGCTTGCCCAATATCCCAGTGGGATCCAGATATTTTTATACATGCCTTTTAGAGGGGAGTGGGATGAGGAGTATGGGTAATTCTGTTGAGGGGCACTAAATGGTTGCCAGGGAGGATGAATAGATACTTGGGAGAATGAATGGATGGAGGAAACAGATTGACTTGTAAATTAAACTGAGAGACGTGTATTATGTTTAAAATGATTTGAGCCAGGTCTGATTGCATTCTTGATTTTTTTTGTGCAATATATTAAGATAACAGGAGGGGAAGGGAAGTAAGTTGTTCTTTTGGATGGGTCTGGTTTTTTATGAAAAAAGAGGGAAAGCCCCTTCCAAGACCTGTTGATCTCTTGCAGGGAGGTAGCTAAGCTCCCAGCAAAAAATCGGCTCCCTTTGGTAGGGTAGCAAAGGATAAGAAAATAATAGAAAATGGAAAATAATGGAAATAAAAGAAAACACAGAGACGAAGGTATAGTTTTACAGATTTATAAAGATTATAGGCAAAGTGGGTGCTCAGGGGCCCTGGATTTCTCCGTCAATCTCAGAGGCCAGGAGTGAAGTTTTACATGGGCATTTATAGGTACAGTGGTCAGTTGCCAGGGGTAACAGATTTACATAACAACGGGTAGTTCCTCTTAGGTTAACAGTTTTTTCAAAAGGCTTCTTCAGATCCCTTAACTAACTCTACGTGAACAAATGGTTACAAAATCTTTCGAAGACCAACTTCTAAGTTCTAAGGTAAGTTTATCACTTAACAGAGGGGTTAAACAGAGATATATTGGCTCCATATTTTCTTTATCAGACTATTGTGAATGGAGACAGGTAGTCAGAAGTTTAAGCAGGAACTGTCCCTTGGGCTAATAGCTTTTAGCCACAGGTGGCTGTCTGTCGGGCAGGCACTCTTTGATCAGCTCTCATCCTGTAGTTTTTAGCAGACGTGCCTTGCTTTACAAAGCAAGTTCAAACCTTAGGTGAGAATCGCGGTGCCACTGTGGGATGCAGCCGCTACTGTCTTTCAGAGACACCCTCCTGAGGTGAAACAGCTTTCAGTATGCAAACTAACACGTTTACATATTCCTTCAGGGCAAAGATCTGCAAAACTCCTGAGACGTTTCTGTCTCCAATATATTTATATTAATTTATGGAGCAATGATCTCTAAGGGCCTTTAATTCAAAATACTCTATACCAAGGAGTCATATTTTAGGGTGCAATTTCCTGAGCTCCTTCAGCCCTAAAATGTCAGGCTTCATTTTTAGATCCAGCTCCTCATCAGCTGGATCAGAGGATAAGACTCCCTGAGGGAAAGGGAGTGGACATTCCCAGAGACTCTTCAGGCTTGGAAGGAAACAACCAATGATAGAGCAGGCATCACGTGTGCAGGCGGAGGTTGCAGAGGGTTCTGATGGTGAAAATCTCAACAATAACAGCCAAAAGGCCCACCCCACATGTCTGAAATTGGGAAAAGCTGGAAGGAGCCTTAAAAGTCATCCAATACTCTCATTTTATAAAAAAGGGATTAACTGAGTTTTTAATTATTAGCACTGAGACATGGATTTTCTTACTCCAAATCCTTCATACCCATTTTTAATCCATTCCAAGCCAGCAAAGCATGGATGCTGGAGCCACATACAAAGGTTCAAGTCCTGATTCATCTACTTGGTAGAAGCTGGGCTTTAGTCAAGTGACTTAAACTCTCTGTCTTTTAGTTTAGTTATTATTTTTTTAATATGTAAATAATAATACATAATGCAAAGAGTTCTCATGAGGATTCAATGAGTAAATGCAGGAGAAGTGCATTTGTGGCATTGGGAATATAGTATTATGCTTTGTTGTGGTTAGCAAGTATCTTAAGTATTGTTGTTAATTATGGGAAAATGAAAAGGAAAATGTCAGAAAAGCAAATTATGATTTTACTTTTTTTATTATTTTTTTTAATTTTCTTTTCTTCCACCTCTGCTGAGCAAATTATGATTTTAAATAATGCTTTCAATTCTAAAAGTGGTAGAGGAGCCGTCTTCGTCAATAATGTCAACACATAAAAATGTGGCCATTATTTAATTTAATTCTTCACAGTTGCGTGGAGATCAGAAGTTACTCTCTTCCTGCCAAAAAGCTACAGACATTTATTAAAAATACTCACAAGTTCAATTTCAGGGGCTAGGGAAAGGAAAGAGAAACAAATTGACAGTGCTCTGTGAGACCCAAGATGGCAGTTGTACGAAGCAGTGAGGAAACTTGATTCTGGGAGTACACCAGCTTTTGGCTGATAGCATTGGTAGGTTAGGGATTAAGCTGGCCTTTGTTGAGAGATCTGTGATGAAGATATGTCCTAGGAGAGAGACACCTTTCAGAAGAGGTCATGAAAGCTGGCAGAGTCAATGGTCTTCTTCTATGTTAATTAGATTGATTGTGGTAATCACTTCACGTTGTATATCAGAACACATGTTGTACATCTTAAGTAAAGCTGACAGAAAAAAGATGGCATTGTGTCAATCACATTACCTTATATGGACTTTAGAGATCCATTTTGGTGTCATCTATTCTTTCACTTGAACAATTATAATCTAAATATGTCATCATACAATTATCATTCAAGAGTTTGTTATCTCATGGAACTGCTGTTGGTGTTAAAGAAGTGGAGTACAAATCATTATAGTAAATACTTGAAAAGAAATTTAGATGTGAGAAATTTTTACAAACAGTTCTAAACTATTGTCATGGTATTCCATGCTGTTAGCTCGTGAAAACCAATTAAAAATAATAATTTTTCTTTTAGTCTTAATTCTCTCACATGTAAAAATTAAAATAATAAAAACAACCAATATATGCTACTGTGAATCTTAAATGAGATTAGTAAAACAAAAGTGTCTTATCAAAAGAGAGCTGAGCACACAGTGGCCACACTACAAATGTCACAGGACTAGTGAACACTTGTTTCATGCCAGGCACTGGACATTATCTACTTTAATCATTATAATAACCCTATGGGAGAGATGGTATATTAGGTCCATTTTACATATGAGGAAACTGAGGTTTACAAGGTTAAGTGACTTGCCGAGTGACAGGTGGCGTGGGTGGCAGAGCTGCATCTGAGCTCGGCAGTCTGACTCCACAGACGCACACCGTCCTGTCCTTCCCCACCTGCTCAGCACCCCGAGGGTAAGTGCATGGTCAGTGTCAGCTCCCCCAAGCCCAGGCCCTCCCTGACCTCACCGACTCACCCATGAGAGTGACTTTGGTTGACGTAAAAGCCATAATCAGGGGAAATCCCCTGTGCTCGCTAGGAAGTCATTTACTTATTATCCTGTGTTTTAGCCTTAAGGTCAGAAGCCGCCAGCCATCGCTAGTGGCACAGAGAGGCCGCAGGAGTCAGGCTGAGGTCCCGGCCGTTCACCCCACTTGTGCCTCTTTTCCTTCCAGAGGAGCACGTGTTGGTCAAAATTACCATCTCTGAGCACACCCGCCTCCTCTCTCCCAGCTGTGACCTGACAACGTTTGCAATCAGGTTGGCTTTCTGCCTCCACGTCAGCCTGAACCATGAGCTATTTTCCTAGTCAAACCCTCACTTCCTGTCCGTCTTCCCCTCTGTTTCTGTGCCAACGGTAACGTTCTGTCCTCAGCACCTCCTGATTTTTTTCACCTATTTCAGTATTGCTCTGTTCTCCCTACTGTTTGTCTTGGGGAGCTTCCCATTTTTTTTCTTTTTTTTTTTGCTTTGACAAATCAAGGCATTTCCTTTTTCATTGCTATTTCCACAGAGCACTGAGGTCCTTGAAGGTGTTCATTTATTTTTCTTTGATGACATGCATTCAGCACTTAACCAGGAAAAATAAATTCAGCTTGCTCTGGATAGCCAGGCTCCAGTCTTCATGCCTTTCTCTACTGTGAGGACTGGCTATTCTTCCGCTCTGCTTAAGCACATAACATGTCTTAATGTATATGTCGAAACATCTGTTGCCTCACTGAGCAGCCAAAAGCTATCTGTTTAAACCAGGATTCACTCTCTGCTGACCCAGGACGACATTCCATCTTTTCCTCTTCCACATGCGTCCTGTGCCTGGGGAGAGAGGCAGTGTAATTTCTTGTAGGGATGATGTGTTTCTTCGGAAACGCCCAGCTGAGCTGGCCTCTCTCTAAGGCAGACCTGAGGAAGAGCTGCTACAATCTGATTTTTCTTCTGCATTTCAGGAGATACAGAGTATCTTTCCTGTGAATGAATCCTTGACCCCTTCCCAGGGTATTATTCCTTCCTCACTTTCCCTTATATGCCACGCCCTTCCTTTGGACTGCCTCGGTAGGCCGATGGCTGAGCGCACCAACAAGCTGGAAGAACATAAGCTTGCTTGACTGTCTGTCTTAAACATCAAATAGACAAAAACTGTATCATGAAACACATTATAGAAATATCTGGTGAATTAATCTTTCAGAATATACAGCATTCTTCATACTATTCATGTTGAACTGCCACTGGCAACTTTTCGTAATTTCAATTTTTATTACAATTTTATTTTACTTTAATTTCAGTAGTTGGTAATTTTTATTTTGCTTTGCCTTTTTTTTTTTTTAAACAACAGAAGCACTTTTTTTTTTTATTGTTTGTTGTTTATAGGGGTACAGGTGTTTAGGTTACGTATGATGCCCTTGTCCCCGCTTCCCCCCAAGTCCCAGTCCCAAGCATGTCCATCTCTCGGAGGGTGCGCATTGCACCCTTTGTACAACAGAAGCATTTTTAATAGATATTTCTAGCAAACAAAGGTCCCTTAAGGTATTCAGTGGTTTGGTTACAACCACACCGTCCTGTGAATATGGGAATCGCCTCTGAGATGAGTCTCACTCTGCGTAAACATAGAACGTAATTTGGTGGATCTGTTTGTGTGAACTCTGCTTCTCAACAGTATTTGGCTTCTGTCACAAGCATTAGCTTGTCTCAAGCTAATTAAAAATTACTAGTGTAAATAAACAATTATATCACAACTGTGGTCTCATTAAATTCCAGAATTAAGTCGAGCCTGAATATGGAAGGCAGAGGTAACGCCCACGTAGGAAAGAGCGCTGCCCACTCAGACTCCTGCGAGTGGGGAATTATCTTCAATGTTCTGCTAATAGGTGCCCTTCTTAGACGAAGACTCTGATTTTTACAGCTTTCTTTTTGCATAGGGGCATAGAACAAACTGATTAAAAGTGGGAGCTCTGGAGCCAGGTTTGATTTTCAGTTTATATATTTTTTTTCGAGGCAGGGTCCCGCTCTGTTGCCTGGGCTAGAGTGCAGTGGCATCATCATAGCTCACAGCAACCTCAAACTCCTTGGCTCAAGTGATCCTTCTGCCTCAGCCTCCCAAGTAGCTGGGACTACAGGCCTGCACCAGCTCCTGGCTAATTTTATAAAAAAATTTTTTTTGTAGAGAGGGCAAGTCTTGCTATGTTGCTCAGGCTGGTCTCAAACTCCCGGCCTTAAGCAATCCTCCCATCTCAGACTCCCAAAGTGTTGGTATTACAGATGTGAGCCACCACACCTGGCCCTAGTTTCATAATTTACTGACAGTGTCGACTCCAGAGAGTTAGTGTGAGGATTAAGTGAATTAATATGTGAAAAACACTTAGAACAATGTTTGAACATCGTGCTTACTCAATAAATGTTATCTATTATTGCTAATTATGTGCAATATCCTTAAAAATTCCCAGAAGTCTTTTAAGAAATGAGGTGTAATTTACATGCATGAAATGTATATCTAAGTGTACCATTCAATCAGCTTTGAAAAATGTATATCAAGACTCAGAACATTACCATCATTCCTCTTTTTCCATACAGGTAACACTTCCCAAGAAGTAGCCAATGATGTCATTTCTGTAACTATAGGTTAGTTTTTGTCTCTTGTAGAATTTCGTGTAAATAGAATCATATAGTATGAACTTTGTGTTCTTAATTTCTTTCCCTTGGCATAAGATATTTGAGATGTACCCATGCTATTTTGGCAGTAGTTTGCTCCTTTGTATTAGTGAACAGTATTTCACTGCATGAATATACAATGTTGATGGACATCTGGGTTGTTTCCAGTTTGGGGTTATTATAAAAAAAGCTACTATGAACATTCATAGTTTTCTCTCTTCTTGGATAATTACCTATATGTGGAATTGTTGGGTCATAAGGTAGATGTATGCTTAACTTTTAAAGGTTTTTATAAAGTGGTTGTGCCATTTTACATTCTCATCAGTAATTTATGATAACTCCAGTAGTTCAAATTCTCTCCAACATCCGAAGTTGTCAGTTTTTTAAATTTTAGCCAGTCTAGTGCTTATATGATGGCATCTCATTGTGATGTTCATATGAATTCCCCTAATAACTAATGATTTTTAGCACTTCGTTATATGTTTATTGGCCATTTGTCATATATTTTGTGAAGTGTACATTCTAGTCTTTTGACCATTTTTTTAAATTGGGCTTTTGTCTTATTATAGAGTTACAAGAGTTCTTCGCATATTATATATACGAGTCTTTTTGTCAGATATATGTGTTGCCCATATTTTCTCAAAATCTGTAGCTTGTCTGTATATTTGATGGCATTTTTTGAAAAGCCAAATCTTAAATTTTGATGGTATCTTATTTAACAATTTTTCTTTTATGGTTCAGCTTTCTGTGCCCTTTCTAAGAAATATTTGTCTGACACAAGTTTGCAAAGATATTTTTCTAAATTTTAGTTCATTAGCTCTGTTGTTTTAGTTCTTTCATTTAGTTATATGATCCACTTTGAACTGATTTTCTTTGTATTGTACAAGGTAGGAGTAGAGTTGCGTTTTTTGGGTTTTTTGTTTGTTTTAATATTTAGTATTCCAGCATTTGTGTTGAAGAGATTTTCCTTTCCCATTGGGTTGCTTAGTGCTCTTGTTGAAAATCACTTGACTGTATATTTGGGCCTCTTTCTGGACTCTCCATTCTGTCCAATTGATCTATTTGTTCTTTTGCTGATATTGCACTATTTGGGATTATAGTAACTCATGGTAAATCTTGAAGTCAGGGAGGGTAAATCCTTAATTATTTTCTTCTTTTTGAAGACAGTTTTGACTATTCTTGGTATTTCGCCTTTCCAAATATTTTTAAATAAATGTCTTATCTTAGAATAGTTTTAAATTTACAAACAAGTTACAAAGATAGTAAAATGACTTTCCATATATTTCCCTCCCAGGTTCCTCTATTGTTAATATCTTACATTAGTGCGGTACATCTGTCACAACTAAGGAATCAATATTGACACAGTATTTTTAATTAAAGGTCATACTTTATTCAGATTTCCTTAGCTTTTACCTAATGTAATTTTTCTGTTCCAAATACCATTGAGGACACCACATTACATTTAGTTGTCATGTCTCCTTAGGCTCCTCTAGACTAGGGTTAGTCCTTAGTCTTTCCTTGTTTTTGGCGACATTGTCAGTTTTGAGGGGTACAGGTGAGGTATTACATAGAATGTCCCTCAGTTGGGAGTTATCTGATATTTTGTTCATTACTAGACTGGATTTATGGGTTTTGAGGATACAGACCACAGAGGTAAAGTGCCATCATGACATCACACGAAGGGTACATGCCATTAATGTGACTTACTGCTGTTGATGTTCACCTTGATCATCTGGCTGGGGTAGTATTTGTCAGATTTCTGTATGGTAAGGTGGTAAAGTTACTCTTCCCTTACTCCTTTTCCCTGCTGACGGAAGTCACTGTGCACAGCCCACATTTAAGGGGTATAGAGGGGTGAATACTCCCTGAGGGGGGAGTATCTACATAAATTATTTAAAGTTATTCTGCATTGGAGATTTGTCCATTCTCTCTTTACTTATTTATTTTCTCCTACTTATTTACTTATGTATGTATGTGTTCAAACAGTACCTGTATAAATTATTTGGAATTCATCTGTATGGGAGATTTGTCTCTCCTTCCCCATTTATTTATTCAATTATTATTTATATCAGTATGGACCCATGTATATTTATTTTATACTTTGTGTTATAATCTAATACTATGCTATTAATTTGGTTGCTCACCTTGCTTTAGCATTGGTCATTAGGAGCCCTTTCAGGTTGGTTCCTGTATCCCTTTGACATATTCCTGTCATTATTTTTGAGCATTTTCTTACTTTTTGGTACTATAAGATGCTCCAGGCTGATCTTGTATATTCCCTACCTCAGCCTTGAAATTAGCCATGTCTCCAAGAAGCTCTGGTTTCTCTTATGGGAGAATGGCACTGAGATCTGAGCACCAATGTGCTCATTGATACTAAGGTGTTATTGTTTCTAGCACTCTCAACTAATACAGCAACGGAATATATGTGTGTATTAAAAATATACATATATATATATATACACACACATTTTAGTCTGTTTTGTGCTATGGTAACATAATAACTGAGACTAGGCAATTTATATTGGACAAAAATTTATTGGCTCAGAGCTCTGGAGGCTGAGAAGTCCAATATCAAGGTGCCAGCATCTGTCAAGGGCCTTACTGCTGTGTCATAATAGCGTGGAAGGTGTCACATGGCAGAAGGCAAAGAGAGGGCGAGAGAGAGCAAGGGGGAATGAACTTGCTATCTGCGATAATGAACCCAAGATAACAGCATCAGTCCATTCATGAGGGCAGAGCCCTCATGTCCTAAACATTTCTTAAAGGTCCCACCTCTTGATACTGTTACAATGGCAACAAAATTTCAGCATGAATTTTGGAGGGAACAAACATTCAAACCATAGCAATATACATATTCAACGCCCATGCCATTTGAAACCAGAGTGTGTGAAAAAGAAGAAAAATGGCAGTTCAGCTGTACAGAATTTGGGCAATAGAATAGATTTTAGAAAGTATCTAGTGACATTGACCCACCCTCATCTTATAAGTGAGAAAAATGGAGATCAAGAAATGCACACTAGCTGGCCTGAAGTCACACAGCAAGTCAGGATCAGGGTGGACCCGAGCGGAAGCCAGGTGTCCTGATCACATGGCTGCAGCTCTTTTCTCCACCCTGTGTCACCTCTCTGTCTTTGCCTCTAGCAAGACCAGGGAATATCTATTCTCTATGTCATAGCTTTCAACGAAAGAATAATACAAATCCATAGTTTAACAATGTTCAGATTTTTCAAGAACAGAAATGGGGAACACTGGTGACTGTTTTAATTTTAAAACATTCTATTCTTGTAGTCATTAATCTTGTTCACACCTGTATCTTTGGCTTAATTAAGGACTCAGGTTTCTGAAGTGTTTGCCTGTCATCTAGAGCTGTAAATTACACCATTTAATAAAATATCATTGGACAGAAACAATTTTCATTGGGGAAAATACCTAATTTCTCATTAACTTTACTAAAAAAAAATTACTGTTATCAAGTTCGGTAAACAAATTTTTTCAACCCCAAATATTTATTCATCATAGTTTTCACATAGCTCACAATTCCTTTCATAATCAGTCACACAGGAAAATTTCTGATGAAAGCGAAATGCAAAGTATAAAGATAAAAATCTATGATAATGACATAACTGTCAGAAATATAACACTCTACCAATCAATAATTGAAATATATTAGTTATTCATTTGGTACAAAGTGTATGTGAAGCCCTTAATGTGAGACACAAACATTAATCCTTCCCCTCATCCAGCTAAGACAGGAGGTTTTCGTGTGTATGTGTGCATGTGTGTGTTTGATATAGTAATTGCTTCCATTCTTTAAAAATCCACACTTATGTTTCCTTTAAACACTTCATCAATGCGTTCTGAGGTTAAATCTTTAAGAAGAAAACTCTTACATCAGTTTTCTCATGGAAATTGCTTCTTAGGATGGTTTTAAAATTGGTATTTCTAAACTATATAAATAATGACGACCATGGTTTGCATAGATATAAAAATATTAAAAATTTGTAAAGTCTACTCACAAGAAAAAACATATCTTTATAAGTTATTGTAAAGTTCATCTATCTAAGGTTTAGAAATTATGTCAATGTTTATTTTTTGGTTTTCAACTTGTTTATTTAACAGAAGCTTCTTTATCAGTGGAAACTCTACATACATCAAAAGAAGTATTTTGAAAGAAGTCAACTCTTAGTCTCAGAAACCAGAGAATATTTGTAAGAAAAAATGTTTTCCAAAGCACAAGCAACTTATAATGAGGGTGGTATTCATCAGTTAAGTAAAACTTTTGGTGAAGAATGAAGTGTTAATATAGAAATTCTTTTGTCATCTAGACATTGATGAATTTTTCAACATAGCTATTATAATGCTTTTCATTTTATATTTCTTTATGATCTGTTTTTCCTTCTAAAATGTTATTGAAAAAGAGTAAAATAACTTTTAACACAAACAAGAGAAGGCAAGACTACGCCATTTAAAAAAGTTAATACAACAAAGTGAAGGGAAGCATTGTAGCAAGTGGTTATGAAAAAGAATTCTTTGGCACAAGCTTTACCATAAAAAAAACTCGTGAAAGAAGCTCTAGCTCTACCTTTTACTAGCTGTGTGACCTTAAGCAAATTCCTTAATGGCTGGAAGTCTCATATTTTTCATCTGTAAAATGGAGTTCATTATAGTTAATATTGAATGCTTTACTGTGTGCTAGGCACCATTCTAATCATTTTTATATGTTATCTCCCTTGCTCTTTTCAATGAGCCTATGGATTTGGCTTTATTATTGTTGTCATTTTACACATACACAGGCTCAGAGAGGTGAAAAAATTATGCCGTTGCAAGTAGGTGAGCAAAATAAGAATTCAAGCATTCTGATTTGAATCCATGGTCTTCGCCACCATGTATACTGATCACCTTGGAGGTTTTTGTAAGAATTAAAATTTCAAAATATATGTAAATTACTTAGTCCAGGTCCTGTCCTTAGTGAGCAACTGTCAAAGAATAAAACAAAAACCCCTGAAACTTAAAGAGATGCAAGCCAAGTTTATTAACTTGTCTGGGAAAGGAAAATACACCAGCGAAGCAATTTATTGGCTAGTTTTACTGAGGGGACAAAATCAGGAATATTTAAGTGCCAGAAACGGGGGTGGGGAGGGGTTGAGAGGGTTTGTTTGTGATCATGATCTTATGCTAAAGAAGGATTGAAAAACT
>RJWJ010008794.1:0-52212 GCA_004363605.1 Indri indri
TAAAAGTAACATATATTGCACACTTGCTATATTCTAGTAGCCATAATCGCAACAATGCTTGAGGTAGGAACTATTATTATCCACATTTCACAGATATGGAAGCTAAGAGGGACTAAGTAAGTTTCTCAAAGTCAAAATGGCAGCTTGAAGCAGCAGAGTTGTTGGCATATTAACAGCCATGTTAGTCCCTGTCCAGAATCCAAGCTCTAATGTACCCGTAAGCTACACATGTCTTTATTCTCTTCTGATAAAAATAGATATATCTCCTCAATGCCTGTATTTATTATTTTTATCCATATTTTTATGATTATATTTGTTATCAGAGTCCTGTTTTCTAAAATTCTTTGCAATTGTCTCCTCTATCACAAAGACCCAATATGGCTTTATTCTTTTTCATTTTTTTCTTTTCTTTTTTTTTAAATTTCAGAGTATTACAAGGGCACAAATGCTTTGGTTACATATATTGCTTTTGCACTGCCCAACAAGTATGTTTATTCCCCAGACAGCACACATCATATCTGTTAGGTGTGGATCTACCCATCCCCTTATTCCTGCTGCCCGATATCCTATGAATGTTACTTCACATATGTAAACATTAGTGTTGATCAATTAGTACCAATTTAATGGTGGTACACGTGGTGTTTGTTTTCCCATTCTTGTGATACTTCACTTAGAAGAATGGGCTCCAGCTCCACCCAGGATAACACAATAGGTACTTCATTATTTCTTTTATGGCTGAGTAGTACTCCATGGTATACATATACCACATTTTATTAATCCACTCATGTATTAATGGGCACTTGGGCTGTTTCCACATCTTTGCAACTGTGAATTGTGCTGCTATAAACATTCTAGTGCAGATGCCTTTTTTATAGAATGTCTTTTTTTCCCTTTGGGTAGATGCCCAGTAATGGGATTGCTGGATCAAATGGTAGTTCTACTTTTAGTTCTTTGAGGTATCTGCATACCACTTTCCATAAAGGTTGTACTAGTTTGTAGTCCCACGAGCAGTGTATGAGTGTTCCAATCTCTCTGCAAACACGCCAATATTTGTTGTTTTGGGACCTTTGATAAAAGCCATTCTCGGTGGGTTAAGTGATATCTCATTGTCATTTTGATTTGCATTTCCCTGATGAATACAGATGTTGAGCATTTTTTCATGTGTTTATTGGACATTTATCTCTCTTCTTTTGAAAAGTTTCTGTGTATGTGATTTGCCCACTTTTTAATGGCATTGTTTGATTTTATCCTGCTGATTTTTTGAGTTCTATGTAGATTCTAGTTATCAGCCCTTTATCAGATACACAGCATGCAAATATTTTCTCCCATTCTGTAGGTTGTCTATTCACTCTTGTGATAGTCTCTTTGGTTATGCAGAAACTTTTTAATTTGATCAGATCCCATTTATTTATTTTTGTTGTTGCTGTGATTGCTTTTGCGGTCTTCTTCATAAATTCTTCACCCAGGCTAATGTCTATAAGATTTTTTTCCAACATTTTCTTCTAGAGTTCTTATGGTGTCATGCCTTAGGTTTAAGTCTATAATCGATCATGAGCTGATTTTTGTGAGAGGTGAGAGGTGAGGATCCTGTTTCAGTCTTCTTCATTTGCCTATCCAATTTTGCCAGCACCATTTATTGAATAGGGTTTCTTTTCCCCACTGTATGTTTTTGTCTGCTTTGTCAAGGATCAGATGGCTATCTGAGGATGGTTTTGTATCTGGGTTCTCAGTCCTGTTCCATTGCTCTATGTCTCTGTTCCTATGCCAGTACCATGCTGTTTGGGTTACTATAGCCTTGTAGTATAGCTTGAAGTCTGGTAAATTGATGCTTCCCAATTTGTTCTTTTTGCTTTAGCTATACGGAGTCTTCTCTTGTTACATACAAAACATACAATTTTTTTTTCTAGATCTGTGAAAAATGATATTGGTATTTTAATAGGGATTGCATTGAATCTGCAGATCACATGGGTAGTATAGACATTTTAACAATGTTGATTCTGCTGATCCATGAGCATGGTGTCGTTTTATATCTGTTTGCATCCTCTGTTATTTCCTTCTTCAGTGTTTTCTAGTTCCCCCTATAGAGGTCTTTCACCTCCTTAGTTAAATATATTCCTAGGTATTTTATTTTCTTTGATGCTATTGCGAAAGGTATGGAGTCTTTGATTTGGTTCTCAGTTTGACTGTTATTGGTGTATATGGATGATACTGATTTGTGTACAAAGATTTTGTAGCCTGAGACTTTGCTGAACTTATTTATCAATTCCATTAGTTGCCTGGCAGAATCTTTGGGGTCTTCTAGATATATGATCATATTGCCAGCAAAGTGTGATAGTTTGACCTCTTCTGCTCCTATCTGGATGCCCTTAATTTCCTTCTCTTGTGTGATTGCTCTGGCTAGGAATTCCAGCACTATGTTGAACAGAAGTGGTGATAGAGGACAACCTTTTCTGGTTCAATTTCTAAGCAGGAATGCTTTCAAATTTTCCCCATTCAGTATGATGTTGGCTGTGGGCTTGTCTTATACTGCTTTTATCATTTAGAGGTAAGGCCCATCTATCCTTATTTTTTTAAGTGTTCTTATCATAAAAGTATGCTGAATTTTGTCAAATGCATTTTCTGTGTTTATTGAGAGAATCATATGGTCTTTGTTTTTACTTCTATTTATGTGCTGAATTACATCTATAGATTTGTGTATGTTGAACCATTCCATTTCTGGGATGAAGCCCACTTGGTCATGATGGATTATTTTTTTGATAAACAGCTGAATTCAGTTTGCTAGGATCTACTGAGACCCTTTGCATCTACATTCATAAGGAATATTGGTATGTAATTTCCTTCTTTTGTTGAGTCCTTTCCTCACTTTGGTATCAGGGCAATGTTGGCTTTTTAAAACATGTTGGGGAGGATTCTTTCCTTCTAGGTGTTGTGGAATGATTTCTGCAGGATAGACACCAGTTCTTCTTTGTAGGTCTGGTAAAATTTGGGTATGAAACCATCCGGTCTGGGCCTTTTTTTTTTTTCTATGAATGTTTTTTATTGTGGCTTCAATTTCAGTACTTGATATTGATCCGTTCAAGAATTCTATTTCTTCCTGATTAAGCCTAGGGAGGTTGTGTGTTTCTAAGAATTTGTCCATTTCCTCCATGTTTTCAAGTTTATGTGCATAGAGATTTTTATAGTATTCAGAGATGACATTTTGTATTTCCGTGGCATCAGTTGTAATTTCTCCTTTTCATTCCTGATTTAGTTTATTAGAGACCTTTCATTTGTGCTTCTGGTTAATCTAGTGAGAGGCACGTCAATTTTGTTTATCTGTTCAAAGAATCAACATTTTGTTTCATTAATCTTCTGTATATTTACCATGCATCTTCTCAGACCACAGTGGAATAAAATTAGAAATCAATTCCAACAGAAAGAGTTATATCTACACAAAGTCATGGAAACTAACAACCTCCTACTGAATGATAGTCAGGTTAACATGGAAACCAAAATATTCTTTAACTAAATGATAAAGAGGACACAAGTTATCAAAATCTATGGGACACAGCTACAGCAGTCCTTAGAGGAAAATTCATAGCCCTAAATGCCTACATCCAAAAGACAGAAAGATTACAAATCAACAACCTAATGAATCAAAAAGGAAGAGCAAATCAATCCCAAATCCAGCAGAAGAAAAGAATTAACCAAGATCAGAGCTTACTCACTTTTTTTTAAAATTCAGGACAAAGATTACTCATTTCTGAAAATGAAAACAACAATCTGATTAGGCAGAAGTTGATGTTTCCAAATGTTTAAATTGGTACATATTTGTCACCCTAATCTCATGTCATTTTGCATATTGAGATTTGCTAATTGTTTATTCTACTTACACTGTCCCAATATAACTGAACTTCAGTAAGACTTTTTATAAGGTATCTTGAGAAAATCTTTCTCTCAGGAAGTTCTTATCATCGTGACCAAGAATAACTAGAGATGAGTAAGTGAGATGACTATTAATGGTTGTGATTCAGCTTAGAGAGAAGTTTCTAGGGTGCTTAACAGATATTAAAACCTGAATAAAGTTAGTAAGAATATGTTCATCCAATTCAGACAACGTAAAACTGGAATGGACAATGATGTTCACGTAATGGACAATGTCAAGGTAGAGCTGAGAAGCCAGTGAATGTGACTGATAATTAACAATCATAAATGTCCAATAAGCAAAGCTAAATGTAACATCCAGCACCCGGGTTGGAAAAGAACTACACAAATTTTAGGATGTGGCTCAATGGTACCACATGGTAAAACAAAACAAAACAAAACAAAACAAAAAACAAAACAAAACAAAACAAACCCCAACAACACAATTTAAAAATTGCCTGTTTGAATCAATATTGGAGTGACCACACAAATTCCATGAAATATTAGAATGACATATTTATCTAAGAGTTAGACTATGTTTAATGTTTGCTGTAGCCGTAAGTGTCAGAAGCTAAAACTTCCTTTAGTGTCCTTTTTATTTTCTTTATTATCTTTGGGTTTACCTAGAAATTCCATAAATAGGGTCTGAGCCTTGCGGTCTTTTTAGTTGTAATCCACCACTACTATGCAGGAGCCCTATGGATGTGGTAGTAAGATATGAAAGAGGAATCGTTGCAAAATCCTAAAGTTAGGTCTTGGTTGTATGGTGGGGCTGTGCCCTGCACTATGACTTCCACAAGTGCTTCTCAGCTTGTCTTCCTCCTTAGGTGAGGCAGGAAGGCTACAAGGGGTTGCAGTTGGGTATTTCCCTTCCCCTAGACTGTTTGGGCTCTGGTGATATAATTTCCCTTAAGTTCAGGCCTTTCCTAAAAGGAACACAGAACTCTGGGTATATTTTTAAATGATTACTTTTTCCCTCCTCTGGCCAGAAGCACTAGTGGATTTTTTCCCCAATATTCACTGTAAGAATCTGGGGGTACTCTTGGAGGTAAAACTTACAAAAATATGACAGCCCCCCCCTCCGAGACTGGGCCCCAAGAGTTGGTAACTCTCAAGTTTATCCACACTGAGACTCTGACAATTTGTCGATTATAATTTAAATGTTCCTACCAGTATTGGCTCTAGCCTTGGGATTCTGCTCATGGGCTTCTGGGAATCTCAGTATCTGCCTCTCCCTCCAGTTTTTGCAGCAGTGCTTTGTCCTGCACCCTCAATTCTCTGTTGGATCTAAGAAGAGTTACTGATTTTGTTTGTTCAGTTTTTATCTTGTTGTGATAACAGAAGTGACGATTCTTAGGCTCTTTACATGTGAGACCCAAAACTAAAGCGAGAATGATAGATTTATGTCTAAATCTATAGAGGTGACAGTAGACCTTATACAGTCTAACCACATCCCAGGAGTTCATTGTAGTTATCTCACTTGAACAAACATATCCAGAAAATGGTGAAAGGAAAACGAAGACAGTAGACCTATGTAGTCCAACCACATGCCAGGAGTTCAGTTGTAGTTATCTTACCTGAATCAACATATCCAGAAACTGGTGAAAGGAAAAGATGAAGACATCTATGAATAAGAACAATTTTAAAATCTGAAAATTGTTCAGAATCAGCATTAATGCCACACCGGTTTTGTCACTCAGGGAATTTATCTTCTGTCTTAATGTCACTATTTTGCAAATCCAGATTAACAAAACATATAGATAATACTAACAATTTATTTATTTTTATTTTTTTCATGATAAAAATCATTGTTATTTCTTTAAACTCTGGCAAAGTTCCTCCAATTCCAGTTATACTTTACCCAAAGAATCTACCAAGAGGTTATGCTCTTCACAGTAATCAAGGGATAAAGGAATCTGTACAGTAATAAAAGTTTAATAATAACAATATATTTCACATTTACTTTTGGAAAAGAGACAAATACAAATACATCTTAGCTCATTCGGCTAAATTTTTTGGCCGATGCTTGTAAATGGGTACCCTGGATTCATTTTTTCTTTCTCTCTTTCTCTTTCTGATTTATTTATTTCAGAATATTATGGGGGTACAAACATTTTGGTTACATAAATTGCTTTTATTTTTAGCTCTTTGAGGTATCGATGAGCACTAGGGTGCTCACACGGCAGTAATATTCTCTAGGGATTAGGGGGACGGGGTATAAACCCACAACTAAAGAACACGGTGAGCATTGTAGAGGGGAAGGGCATGCCTCTAACCCTTGCTTGGGTGAGGCAAAGACATAAAATGTAACCAAAATGTTTGTACCCTCATAATATCCTGAAATAAAAAAAAAGAAAAAAGAAAAAAATTGCTTTTATACCTTTCACACTTAACAGTACAATGCACACTCTCTGGGGGGTGGGCACACTTGTAACTTTTATTTGAACAATTTATTTTTTGTTACTTGCCTATAAGTTGTGAAGTGATTTCTAATGAGATGCTAGGAATTCTGCCATAGAAACAGAAATATTCAGTACTCTCCAGACACTGTTCATAGAAATTCAGTAAGTATATTCTTTCTCATAGGTAATGATGCTGGTATAATTTGGTAAAGTAATAATAGTATGATTCACCTGCCAGTCCTCTACTGTTTCAGAAAATACCAAGTACATATTTTCCTTGAGTAAGGATGATTCAAAGTCAATAAAAACTCCCCACAAAGAAAACATCAGACCCAGACAACTTTAAAGAGTAGTTTTGCCACACATTCAAGGAAAAAATAATTTCAGTTTTTTACAAAACTCTTCCAGAAATAGAGAAAAATGGAACACAGATAATCTCATTTTATGAGTCCAGCATTTGATGCACAAACATGACTATAACAGTCAAATAAATAAAAATTATATAATAACCACACTCTAAAATGAAAATGTAAAATATTAGTAATTAAATAAAATATTAGCAATCTATATGTAATAATAAATAAAAGTTAATACATCATGATTATGGTCAGTTTATCCCAGGAATGTAATGTTAGTTTAATAATAGAGAATCAATTAATGTAATTTGTTACATTATTAAAGAGAGAAAGGCAGATGATTATCTTAATAGATGCAGAAAAAGCATTTTAAAAATTTAATATAGGCCAGGCACGGTGGCTCACGCCTGTAATCCTAGTACTCTGGGAGGCCGAGGCAGGTGGATTGCTCAAGGTCAGGAGTTCGAGACCAGCCTGAGCAAGAGCGAGACCCCGTCTCCACTAAAAAATAGAAAGAAATGATCTGGACAACTAAAAAAAAATTATATATATATATATAAATTAGCCGGGCATGGTGGCGCATGCCTGTAGTCCCAGCTACTTGGGAGGCTGAGGCAGAAGGATCGCTTGAGCCCAGGAGTCTGAGGTTGCTGTGAGCTAGGCTGATGCCACGGCACTCTAGCCCAGGCAACAAAGCAAGACTCTGTATCAAAAAAAAAAAAAAAAATTAATATACATATAAGATTTTTAAAAAATGTTCTAGCATATTAGGAATGGCAGGAAACTTCATTAATTTTATAAAAGGAAAATAAAAGCAAACAAACAAAAAATGTAGAACAAACATCAAACATGAAGGTATAATGCTGAAGGCATTTTCTTTAAGATTAGGAAAAAGATAAGGATGCCTGTTACCACCACTTCTATTAAACTGTTGACTATAGGACCTAGCTAATGCAATGTAGAAGGAAAAATAAAAACAATAAGAAGTTAAAGAAAAATCAAAAGTCTCATTTTTTGCAGATGACATCATTTTTATGTAGAAAATCTAAAAGAAGCTATAGAAAAATTAAGAAATTCAACAAGAATATTCGACAAGTTCCTTGATACGAAAATCAGCATATAAAAGGCATTACATTTCTGCATTAGGAACAAGCAGTCCCAAAAGTGTTCAAAAAGACATATATTTAGTGGCAACTAAAATACATAAAAACACCCAGGAATAATTCTATCAGAAGACATGTAAACTCTTAATGGAACAAATTACAAAATTTTGATTAAAAACTTCAGACAGAAGTGGAACAAATGGAAAGAAAAACCTATTCCTGAAAAAACTAAATTTTCTCTATATTAAACTACAAATTCAATGAAATTCCAAAAAAAAAAAAAAAAAAAAAAGGTCAAAGGGGCTGTAAAGGTCACTGTGGAGCTTCAGGGCCTGGTCACCATGTATGGGCAGAGGGGGCAGCAGACACATGGGACCAAATCTGAAAGCACTGAATTAAGTGAGTCAGATCATAATTTGGAAAAGTAAGAGGATTTTTTTTTTTCATTTTGAAACACTTTACTACATTACGTGATTTAATCCCTGAGCAAGGACTTGAGGAGACAATGTTAACACACTGCAAGGATAGCTCCTAAATGCTTGGAAAAAACCAATAGCACCCACTAAGTAAAACAGAAAGGCCAGAATTTCCATGGCAGGCAGTGAATGAAGGGATCAAAAAGTTCAGAGAAGTGGATGTTCAAAAGTGGATACGCTACATAAGACCAAAAAAACTCATCAGCTATAACCTGTATTTTACAAGAAGGCCTTGAGGACACTCCATTTATTAGAACAGTAAAGAATGTGCTCATGAGCCAGGCAACGGCATCACTGAGAAACTCTCCTTTCTAAGCTTGGAATTGTCATTACAGAACTGGGCTCACTGATCGCTCCGGGGATGACCCCAAAATAATAGAGGCCAGGAGGTGTGGTTTAATCATCAGAATCAAGGTGGGCATAGATATTGCAATAAATGGCATGTTAGAGTGGCAGCCAAGAGCAGCTATGGAGATATTTAACAGAATTCAGTCTCCCTAGGGGCCCAGGAGATAGACACTTTTCTGATCCAAACCCACTGGGCTTAAACAGAGATGGGATAACTAGGAGTAAGGGTCCTACAACATCAAGCACTCAGTAGTCATTTCCCTAGTCCACCTCAAAGGAGGCAAAACCATTTACCAGTGGGGAAAGGGGAAAACCAAACTATATCAAGGACTGTTGGGCACAGGGACCAAGCCGACATTGATATGCAGAGACCCAAAGTGGAGTGGCAAATGGCCCCCTGTTTATGATGCAGGCATGTAAAAGTCAAGTAATAAAAAGAGTCCTGATTCAGATCCAGCTCACAGGGAGGCCACTGAATCTACGGATCCAATCAGGTATAATTTCCCTCAGCCATGAATTTAAAATTGAACAGTATACTTGGTAGTTGACATAACCTTCACATTTATTTCTTGATGTGGAAGGTAACACCTATCCCAGCAGAAAAGGATGCAAATAACTGCTAAATAGTCAAATAAACAGAGTGGTACAAAACAACTGACCTTAGTCAGCCTCTGCCATTGGGGACCTCAGTGTCATGAATGCCTCAGGAATGACATAGTCGTGGTGATAGGGATGGAGGCTATGCATGAGTCCAGCAGCAATTATTTCTACTTAATAAGGCTGATCTAGCTACTGCTACCAGATGTCCAGTCTTCCAGCAACAGAAACTAATCCTGAGCCTCCCAATTCAGCATTTCCCTCAAGAAGAATAACCAGCTACCTGGTGAAAAGTTGATTATATTGGACTTGTTGTGGGTTGAATTGTGTCTGCCAAAAAGTTATGTTGCAGTCCAATCACGTGGTATCTATGAATGTAACCTTGTTTGGAAATGGGGTCTTTGTACGTGTAATTAAGATGTAAACTAAGATGAAGTCACGCTGGAGTAGGGTCTGCCTTTAATCTGACTTGTGTGCTTATAACAAGAGGAGAAGAGACAGAGACAGACACACGCAGACAGGAGGACACCATTGTGAAGACACAGACCCATGGAGGGTAGATGACCATGTGATGACAGAAGTAGACATTAGAGTTATATAGTTATAAACTAAGGAGCCCTAAGGATTGCTGACAACCACTCAAAGTTAGGAGAAAGAGCATGGTCCTGCCAGCTTCTTGATTCTAGAGTTCTGGCTTGCAGAATTGTGAGAGAATAATTTTCTGTTGTTTTAAGCCATCCAGATTGTACTAGTTCATTACCGAAGGCTTGGGAAACTAATAAGGATTGCTTTCGCCCTTGGTAGGAATAGCAATTTATATCATATAGAATTGACACATATTATAGGTATGGGTATGGTTTGCCTTTCCTTACTGCAGAACCTTAGCCAGAACAAATGAAGGCTTCCACAATAATTAACCAAAAGAAAACACAAAAAACGACCCAACATTGTCTTGGACCAAGGAACAAGGGCCCCACTTCATAGCATAGGATCTTTGGGTTCTATCACAAAATACACTACCCAGAATATACTGGCCTAAAGAGCAACTGAAAGGCCTTTTGAAGGTATAGCTGAGCACCAACTTGAAGATGATATCCTAAAAACATGTGGAGTCATACTCCAGGGTGTCTTTGTAACCTGTAGGTCTAGAGTTTCTGGTTTTCAGAGGGGAAGTGCTTCCACTAGGAAAACAGCTAGAGTTCAACTGGACTTTAAGCCATGGCTACTGCCTAGTCTCTGCAGACCCCTGTGTCAAGAGAACACCAGACAAGGAAAGAGTATAATTTACTCTTGTCTTCAGAAGGAGGTAGGGCTGCTGTTATACACTGTTGAAGAAGAAGAGGTTTGGCACCTAGGTGATCCACTGGATCATCTCTTGCCACTCCCTTGCCAATTTTGACAGTAAATAGATAAGTACAGGACCCCCTGTCCTGAGCAGGGCATGATAATTAGTGTCAGAGCCTCAGAGAGGAAGGTCTGGGTCATGCCCTTCATAAGTCACTCAGCCCAGCAGGGGTACTGGTGAAAGGGTAGGAGTCTAGACATGGTAGTGACAAAGGGGAATTATGAATTGCATTCTTGGGTAACTTGAGTAACTAGTTATTTGAGTAATTAGGTGGGATCTGTAGTTAAATCCACTAGTCTTCTTGTAAATTTCCCCAGAAAAGAGAACCACCAGAATCTTGAAGGAGCTCAACTGCAGTGGATACCGCAGTGCACCTCTCCAATGCACTGCTACGGATCGAATGTCTATGTCCGCCCAAATTCACATATTGAAATCCTAACCTCCAAGGCGATAGTATTAGGAGGTGGGTCCTCTGACAGATAATTAGGTCTTGAGGGTGGAGCCTTCGTGAATGGGATTAGTGTCTTTATAAAAAGACAGAAGAGAGCTTGCTTCCTCACCCTGCTCTCTACCATGCGAGGATTCAATGAGGACACAGCCTTCTGCAAACCAGGAAGCAGGCCCTCATCAGACACCAGATCTGCCAGCAATTTGACCTTGAACTTCCCAGCCTCCAGAACTGTGAGAAATAATTTTCGGTTGTTTATGTCTCTCAGTCCATGATACTTTGTTATAGCAAACACAACTGACTAAGACATCTACCAGGGCACTCATTCTCCAAGCTGCCTGCAGTGTTGACTGCTGAGAGTTTATGGTTGAGTCTTTCCGTAAGAATTGCTTTTGGCTGAAGGGAGCTGCCTTGCCCAATGTTTCGTTTCCTTTGCAGAAGCAATCCACATGCAATGACTGCCAGAAGTGGGGGATAAAATGCCTGTTCCTTTTAAGTCAGTTTAGAATTTCTCATAAGAGCCTTCGCAGCTCCAGAGTTCCCCATGGCATCCAAGGAAGCCTCTGATGCATCTGCACCCCAATTCAGTTTCTCCCTCTTCTCCTGCTTGTGTCGATTGCAAGGATACAAACTCCCACATGTGAATACACATCTCAGAGTCCATTTCCCGGGGTAACTCAGCCAAGACAAGTGTTTACTGTGGAAGTTGAAAAGCTGATTTTAAAGTTTATTTGAAAATGCAAAATACAAGAATAGTCAAGAAACTCCTAAAGACAAAAAACAAAGTTGGGAAGTGGGTGGCAGTATAGGGTGGGCCTGCACTATCAGATATTAAGACTTGTATAAACTATAGGAAGTAAGACAGTGTAATTTTGTTACCAAAATGAATAAATAACTAATGGAGAGGAATAGAGAACTGGACCTATACCCAAACATACACAGAAACTTGACTCACGAGAGCATGTCTCAAAGATCACTGATGGAAGGATAGAATAAGAATTCATAAGAATTCACTACCTGTACACAGGAGAATATCTTTATGATATCAGAGTCAGGAAGGATTTCCTAAACAAGACACAACAAAGCATAAACCATAAAGGAAAAGATAAGGAAGTTTGGCTACATTAAAATGAAGAAATCCCTGTCATCAAAAGTCACCATAAGCAAAATGAACAAGAAATCCATAAACTAGAAAAATACACACAAAATTCATACAACTACAAAGGATTAGTATCCAGAATATATAAAGAAATGCTATAGACCAATAAGAAAAACTAAAACTTCCATTTTGAAACAAAGACAGGAGCAGGTATCTTTTGTGATGTGAATATAAACCTTTTAAAAACAATTTGTAATAAAATGGGAGTGACCTAAAAATTTATATCACCCAGTTATATGTAAGTTTAGGCAGGGAAGGTGCTTGTTGGTTTTTGGATTCTAAAGGAAAACCATGCATTTTGCTCATCTAGGAACCCTTCTGTATAATTTCCGGTAATTTCAATCCTCACTAAAACCTCATCTTAAAAAATACTCTTTACATATTATTTAAGTAATAAGCAAAAGTTGGTTTCATCTCAACTAGATTTCTAAGCATAATTCTTTAAAAAGTAAGATGAAAATTCTTTCACTGTGTTTAAAAAGAACTATATGTATTCATACATGTAATATATGCGCACATACATACACACATATATGTAATAGCTGTAAATGTGCATTTTATATATTTATACTTATAAATATAAGAACTTACTTTTAAAAATCAGCCCACAGGGAATTTCTGATTTAGTAGATTTGAAGTATGGCATTAACCTCCCAGGGAATAGCAACTAAAAATGGACTGTTCGAATATACCCCTCTCACTTCCCATTAGTCCATAAATATCAAAATATGTAACACATACCCTTCCTCTCCTCTCACACTTACTTGATCCTTAGTAGCCACCTTTTCTAGCAGGGTATCAACTCTCTATCCCAATTTCCACAGAGTCCTCCAGGCAGCCAACCACTATCAGTTTTTCAGAGTTGGCAAAAACAAATGAAACTCATTCGGCATCTCTACACTAGACCAAGCACCATGATAAAGCAAATATTTTTCATTTTGCCCTTCAGGGACATTCCATTCCTACAAATAACAGAGACAAAGCATTGTCTTTCCTCCATAGACACCCTCATTTGTGATCTTAAGTGCCAAACCCTGGAATCAGAAGGACTTTGAGTGGCACACTAGCATGAACTGCCATCTTCTAACGCCATAAGAGTTTGTTTTTGTAAAAGCCAGTCTTATTTTAATCCTAGTCTTTTTAGTCACTGTAACCAAAATTATGTGAACTTTCTAAATAGACTAAATATTCTAAAAATAAGTAAAACACCAGCCTCCGCACCAACCAAGTCACAATATGATGTCTGACCTAAACCCACAAAATGAAAATATGATGAGAAAGTCGTTTATCAAACTCCAGTGACCATAACATGCTCCTATCACTATGTCAAAAGCAAAGGCAACAAATGGCTATTACTCAAAAGTTATTTCATTATCTCTGGGTAAGCATTTTATTCATGCATTCCTATAAATGCTCATCATGTCAACTTATAATTTATGTTCAACAATATATGAATGTATGTTTTGAACATTTTTCCATATTTTGGAAAATGATGGAACTATTTCCAACTTTGTAACTATGTTTTTAGAATCTCCCTTGAAGAAATATGAGTGTGGGCTGTGGAAAAATAATTTGTTTCCATCTGTTTGTTACCACTTATAGCACAGCCTTGGATATTTTGAAAACAATTTAATAAATGAACTTCTTTGACTGTTGGGAAGAATGGTGAAGACAAGTTCATCGAACATTATGATACAGGCCCAGTTTGTCTAAATTTGCTCTCCCACTGCAAATGTAGTGTCAATACATCCTCTTTCCCTAAGTATTTCATGTGGTACCCATGAGCTCATGAACATACCCACGCAGCTGCCTGGTTCTGACCACTGTCTGTCTTTCTCTTCTCCACTGATAGCCTTGGCTAACAGAGATCCAGTACTGATGCCGCTAAACTAAGGAAGCATATCTGGTAAAAGGGAGAAATGCGTTTTCCCTTTCGCTGCCATTTGTTTTTGGAAAAAGTAGCAAAGCCAGCTGCCATATGATACCCACTACACTGTATTTACTTCAGAGTATTTCAGTATGGGCAATATGATGTGTATATAAGTTATCTTCAATCTGCAGTCTAGAGTAGATAGTTAATATTTGGAATTTTCTAACCCTAAACACACACTACACTGTGGGTTAGTTATCCCTTGAGAGACCCTATCAGCTGTCCACTCTCCTGAAGAAAACACAAAAAGTATTTTGTGTCAGGTGTGGTGGCTCATACTTATAATCCCCGTACTTTGAAAGGCAGAGGCAGGAGGATCCCTTGATGCCAGGAGTTCCAGACCAGCCTGGGCAACATAGCAAGACCCCACCTCTACAAAATTTTAAAAATTAGCTGGGTATGTTGGTGCATGCCTATAGTCCCAGCTACTTGGGAGGCTGAAGTGAGAGGATCATTTGAGCCCATGAGTTCGAGGCTACAGTGAGCTATGATTGGGCCACAGCACTCCAGCCTGGGAGACAAAAGCCAGACCCTGTTTCTAAAAAAAAAAAAAAAAAAAAAAAAAAAAAGAGGACTTTAAATTGATTGCATGATCTAAATTTCACCATTGCATTTTTTGATTACAAATAAGTTTTCATTGGCAAAATTAATGGTAATCAAGAAATACTGTTGGCAAGGAAGATTAGTGCGGGCCCCTCCAGCCTTTCATAACAGGGTGTAAGAATCTGTTGAGCCCAACATGCTAACACTTTCATAGCAGATAAAGCCTTAACACTAGAACTTCACATCTCACTACAACCTCACCCTTTCACCACAACCAGTAAATGGAGGATTTGGTCACCTTTTTTGATTGAAAAACAAGCAATCTTGCTGCCAAAATTTTTCTTGCATTTGTTTTGTGATTAATCTTTAAAGCAAAGTGTTCTCAGAGAATCATAAAGACAGAAAGTAGAGATTCAGGCATCTTAAAGGAAAAGCTAGATTGTTTTGATGACTGCTTGCTAATAAATGAACATGTGAAAAATTTAGATGGAGACTTGCTTTTATGGTAACAGATCCCCGTGGGGTTTGGAGGGAGGAGTCAGAGTTCTCTCCCACTTCTCGTTATGGAAAGCTGTTCATATCAAAAGATCCAGTAATTGTCCTATAGCAGTTCTCAGCAACTGCTATTTGACTCAAAAAAAAAAAAAAAACGAAGTAAGCAATAGCATCTGTTGATGGCATGGATGCGATGAAAAAAGCAGAAATGTAAATGATGCAGTCTTTATGGAAAGCAACAGAAAGTATCTATTAAAATTAGACATTTGTATATACTTCAGCCCAACAGTCTAACTTCTGGGACTCTCCCATAGGTTTAAGGGTATCAGAATATATAAAAAGGAATATAAAAAAAATAAAATAAAATAAAATTGTGGTAGCATCGATTAAAGCAGCAAAAAATACAGCTTAAGTAAGACGAATGCCAACCTAATGGAAAATGGTTAAATAAATCATGTATGCAAGGTTATGCAATATTAGCAATTATTATAAAAGAATAATTAAACTATGTGAACTGACTTGGGACTTGGGGAGATTTCAAAATGTGTTGAATGAGGAAAATGGCCTGTAGGGGAGAATATTTAATATTCTATTTTTGTAAAGTGAGAAATGGAAAAAAAGTGTGTGTGATATGTATACATGTATGCATGTGTATATATATATACATATGTATGTATGTTGTATTACAAAAGGTTGCATAACATGGGAGGAGGAGGGGTAGTGAGATTAAAGGGTGGGATGGGGAATTGAGATACGCACAATATAAAAGTGTTTCTTATTTTGGGAGAAGACTACTATTAAGCATCTATAATGTGTAATTTGTGTGAAGTTATATGTGCATATATATGCTTGCAGAAATTGTAAGAACAAAGTGGATATCTATTAAAACCTACTGACTTAGAGGGATGTCCATGGTGTATTAAGTAGGAAAAAGTACATATCAAGTAATGGTTATCTTATGATTCTATTTCAGGATAAAGGGAATAAACCACACCACTATGCAGGTATATCTATGGCTATATATGTTTGTATGAACAAAAACAAGAGTGTGGATAGATACACAGTGAGACCTCTAGGTCTCATTGGGTGGGATGGGATCAGAGGATTTGGACTGCTAGGGTAATTGTTAATTTTGACCATTTCTGAATTTCATTGTGTTATTTCACTTATTATAACACAAATGTATGACTTTTGAAATGTGAAAAGATGCAAAATATGCAAATTATATATTCTGACTATTTAAACAGTTTTATAATACCTGAAACAGAAAAAATACTTCCTAATATGTTTGAATTAATTTTTATTTAAATAATTTATTTGAAACCATTAAAATCTTCATTAATTTCACCAATGCACTGAATCTTTATTGGAAATCCTTAACTTAGCTCCTTCTTTTGGCTAGAGTGCTTAAAGTTAATTCAAATACAGAATTGAAATCCTTAAGCAATTATTTAACTATAGCTGTCAAATTAAAATCATCAGCATATTCATGGTCATTTTTCATTCCAGTTGCACTCTATGATATAAGGTTATAGGAGTAACATTTCTGGCTTTTAAAGAACTAACTCATGAGAAATATTAAAAATACAGCATTTTATTGAGCTGTTACTACATGCCAGACATTATGCTTTTTTTTTTCTCAGCTATAATTCACATACAGTAAAATTGACCTTTTTAAGCGTGTTGTGCTTTTCAAGGAGCAGATGCCAATGTGGGAATAAACATGCACTATATTGGCAAGTGTTTTGTTTTGTTTTAATTTTAGCCATTATAATAGGAGTTTAGTTGTTTCTCACTGATATTTTTTACATAAAGCTGCATAAACCGCCCCATATGGCAGGTGAAATCTACAGCACAGATCTATTTTAAAATAGCTTGCACAAAGAAAATCAAAGCTGGTCTGATGTTTACAATGGTGAATGTAACCACACGTGATGTTCTGTTTCTGGGATTCTGAGCCTCCTCTCACTCAATGACAGTCGGTTCTGCACATGGTTACTCAGAGGCAATGGGACAAGAATATATTTCCTGGTTATTTACTCTATTAAAGAAGCTGATCAATATAACAAAACTTTGAGAAACTTTTTGCAGTGCTTATCTTTGGGTAGTAGGGCTATAGAATGCATGGAGAAGTCAAAAATAGAGATAAAACGTCATCCCAACTCTCTTTATTAAGCACATAAGTTTAAATGACAGTTTATAGTGGTCGAGGAAGAAAAATTATTGAAAATAATGTCAATTAAGCTGTGTGGGTCTACTGTAAAATGAGTTAAGTTTAGTAAAGTAAAATTTCTGTGTTGTGCTTCATATGTACTGATGATATAGCAAAAATCTTTTTGTTTTTTAGGACTATAGCATAAACTGCAGACTTACAAGAAAGTGTGGACAATGTTCAATATTCCATCTTTATTATTCCTATTTTTGTTAAATTAATAGAATTATTCTATTGAAAACTAGCATTATTAATCATGACCTGACTTGTAAGGAATTCACTTGATGGGAGGTGGGGTGAAAGGAAAGTTAAAACCTTTGCAGAGTTTTCTTTGATGTTGTTTTTGGTCTTTTATTTTTGGCTGGGGTTAGAGTGCAGTTAGGAAAAATATTAAGTGGTAGGGAAATGGATTGTGTGATTTAAGGATAAGTAACTGAGGAATATGGCCCCAGTGAGACTTAGAGGTGGGAGTGGGAGGGTGAGTGTGAGAGAGCTGAACTGAAAGCTAGCCCATTTTGGTATTTTTTATTTTTGCTTTTTTAGTCTAGTGTTACATTTGAAGCTGTATTTATCCCCCTAGAAGATTATCAGTAGAACAGAGAAACAAAGAATTCAGAAACTAGCCTTTATTTCAGACTTCCTCTGTGTGTGTGTGCATGTGCAAAAACCGGAAAGCTATTAATATAAGCTCTAGTAAGCTTAGGAAAGGCATACCAGCTTCTTTCTAACCAAAGAATCGATGTTTATCTACCTCTCCCATAATTAAAATCAGATGTCTGACCACAAGCAACAGGTGAGCCTTTGCTTACCTTAATAAGCTTGCGACTTAAATATTTGGCCAATTCAGTGCCACTGTCTCTGAGAATGGAATCAGCAGGAAGAAAGAAAAGAGTGTCAGTGTTGGAGTCCACTTTAGGCATTTAAGCTGACTCCACAATTTATTTAAAAATTTACATAAATAAATTCCAACCTCAAATATATTTCTCCCTACCTTGGGTCCATCGAATTACAAGTTAACTACTAATTCTAATCAATTGAATAACTCATCAGACCAAAATGTGTAATCATTTGCTTAGAATGCAAATGATTTGGGAAATTCCATCTAGATGTTTTTACTCCTGTCATGGAAAATTATGTATATTAACACCATTCACCATTTAATCATCAGCCATTTTACAAATACTTTGAAATGTCAAATCAAATATAAATTCTCTAAATTTTGAAGAGTTGAATTGAATTGCACTAAATACCAAGGAAGGAAGAAATTATTCAGAGCCAACTCCTTAGGCTATTGCAAGGAGAATGTGAATTGCAACTGTATTTCCAATGGGTTCAAAATCAGAAGTTAATTTTATTTCTCAAGTGAACAGACCTCTTTTATTAAATGCCAATCCACTGTTCACAGACTTACAAACTTATTATATGCTAATAGCCAAGATAGGAAAACAATCTAAATGTCTGTTAATAAATGAGTGGATCAAGAAATTATACAATGCAATATCATTCAGTCTTAAAAAAGATGGAAATTCTGCCATTTGCAACAACATGGATAAACTTGGAGGAAATTATGCTAAGTAAAATAAGCCAGGCATAAAACGACAAATATTGCATGATACCATTTATATGTGGAATCTAAAACAGTCAAACTTAGAGAAACAGAGAGTAGGATGGTGGTTGACAGAGGCAGGGAGTAGGGGGAATGAGGAAATGTTTGTCAAAGGATACAGACTTTCAGTTACAAAATGAATAAATTCTAGAGATCTAATATATACCATGATTAATAATAATGTATCATATACTTAAAATTTGCTAAGGGAGTAGATCTCAAGTGTTCTCACTACAAAAACAGAAAAATGGTAATTAGGTCAGGTGATGAATATGTCAATTAGCTTGATTGTGAGACTCATTACATAAGATGTAGTTATATCAAAATACCATGTTACATACCATAAATATATACAATTATTTGTCAATCATAACTCAGTTACAAAAAGACTCAAAATGTTGCCATAAATAGTTAAAAACAAATCACTGGTGAAATATAAATGACTGCATTGATTCCATTCAATTATGCATTTACTCAAGATACTTTGGATTCCCAAACATAAGCTTCATTTTTACCTGCCAAGTGTGGTCAGCTGTAACAAGTACTTGATGCTTTTTTCCCACCTCTTAACTCTGCTAGTGTAGATAGATAGACAATAGATAGATAGATAAATAGATAGGTAACAAATATAATTGTAGTATTCATTATAATTCATCATAAGTATCTGAGGTTATTGCCTATACATTCTAATTGCTATCTATAAATCAATGTTTGATCAGTGGGTATTCAGGTTGCCAACTTCTCTCTTCTGTGATAAAGTTGAAAATTGGTACGTTAATAAACCACCTCCAGATAATATTGTGTTACTGTATCTCAGCCTGTTGGTTGTCTGTGTCACAGAGAATATGCACTCAACTTACCCTCTTGTCAATCTTGTCTATCAGTGGACTGTGCTTACAAAAATTTGATTTCTCAATCATAGTTGCACTTTTCATGGGTACAATTCAGATATCAGCCCTCTGGAAATCTCCAATACATTCAGTGTTATGGAAGACATGAAAAGAAGAAACAACATATGTATAATAAAAAGAAAACTGAAGCAATAAAACTAGAGACATACCAAAAAATCCATAATTAAAAACTAACTTTCCCTATATATATATATATGTAAGTACATGTTTACAAGGTGCATGATGTAGCTGGGAAAATAGACTGAACACACTGAGAAAAGTCTAAAAAAATGATTGGTCTTTAAAGAAAGTGAATAAATTCATTTGGCATTTGTACAAAATGTCTAAGTCACTTATAACTGAAAAAAAAATCAAATTGTCTAGTATTTTCAGTAGGAATATTTTATGCCTTTTGAAGAAAACCAGAAAATAAAATCTGAGTCAAGTATTTTATTTCTGGATAAACTGTTTTTCAAGTATAAAGCCAAACTTTTATCAACATCCAATGAGTTCTCTCTCCCTGAGGTATCTACTAGAGAATAACTTTCAGCCAATTAAAATGACTAGAGATACATCAACTTAAGGTCTGGTGAGCAATAGCATATAGTTAATTGTACTACTATGAATAAGTGATTGTAATAAGGGGAAAAGTATAATATGTAATAGTTATAAGTACTAATCCTAATGTTACTATTTCTCTCTCAGGGTACAAAATGAGTAGGCTGACAGGACAAGAATAGAAGATAGATTCATTGATTATTTCTTGTTTTATAGAATTGTCTATGAAACCATGTAAACATTTCACATGACAATAAGTAGATTGTAAAAATCCCTAAATATTAAAATTAAAATGAAATAAATTAATCTAAATGGGTAACTATTAATAGTTGCTATCATAATCACATAGAAAAGCACTAATCCAAGTAACTTTAAAAAGTAGTTTTTAACCGGACATCCCTAATGGTATACATCCTAAGGATAAAAAAATACTAAATAGAAATTACAAACAGTTTTCAGTAATAATAATATAAGTGGTAGTGATGATTTTGTTATTTGAAAAAATGCTATGTCTACAATGTATACTTCTGTGATATTATTAATATAACTCTATAATCCTGTGACTTTCACAAGCGAGAATCTTGGCAAGAGAGAAAGGAAAAACCAATGTGATAAGGAAGAGATTAAGTAAAGACCTTTTAGTCCTGATTTGAAATATCAATATAAATTGCTGATACTTTCTGCTTAAAGAAAACCATTTTCTAATTTTCAACTGAAGAGGCCTAGATATACTGACCCCTCAGTAGCAATAAATACCCCTAACACTCAGAATTTGGTGTTGAAATCCAATTTCCTTCAGAAAGAAACCAAAACTCCCCAGAGGACTGACTATTTCCAGGTCTGGTACAGGAAATATACAAGATCATCTCAGAAACTCTTGTCACACTAGATAACAAGGAAGCTATCAAAGATTACTAGCTTTGTGTCAAAGACTTGAAAGTCAACTTGCAGAGACTATCAAAGATGAGGAAATTGAGGATCAATGAGGAAAAAGCTACAAAAGACTGAAATACATAAAATAAATTTAAATTCATGAGTTCATAATGATACTTTAAAAAATAACGGTTTAGCCATTGAAAGACACTAGTGAACCAGCTCATTATTTTGAAAACTCATAAGCAATAGAACCACTGGGTAACCAAAGAGTAGATGAGCAAGATTTTTTTATTGTGGTATTTCAGCAAGTTAATGAAAAAGAAATTATAGAATTGTTATAACACCTTTTTGTAACTCAAAGTGAATTATGGATCTGGGCATTGAGCATCAATTCCTGGTAATGTCAAAAGGAGGAAAATAACCAGATAATCAGTGCTTCCTGATGGAGGAACAAAGCACCTCCTACGAAGAAGTCATTTCAGAAAAATCAAACCTGAATCTTTTCAGTCTTCTACATCCAATTACTAACTTACAGAAAATACAAAAGACAGAGGAACATGTTAAATTACATTAGGGGAATACAACCAGCAAAATCCTACAGGATAAACAATTGAGATTCTTCAGCAAATAAATTGCAAAGAGGAAAAGAAAGATAGAAAAAGAAACCAATGGGTAAAAAGAGACTTAAAAGGTACAGTAAGGGATACATGCAGTCCTTCTTTGGATACTGATTCAAAGACACCAGGAAAATTTGTGACACTAAATAGATAACTGGAAATTTGAACACCGGATATTTGATGAAATTCAGGAAGTACTAATTTTTTAAAGATACAATCATGGTTGTATTGTGGTTATGTAAAAAGAAAATAATCCTTTACTTTGAGAGTTATGTCCTGAAATATTTATTCCTAAAGTAAAATGTCTGGAATTTGCTACAAAATAATTTAGGAAGGGGTGTATATAAAATAGGACATATATAAGGTAGGTAAGGGTATATATAAAATAAGTTTGCTAAAGCTAGATAACAGCATATAAGGGGTTTATTATACCATTCTCTCTCTTTTTATATATTCTCAAAATTTTCAGAAATAAAACATTTAAAATAAACACGCACGTTTGGCAGGTTTTGCTGCATACCACTGCCATTCTCTGAGAGGTATAGCACTGGAAAGATTTCCTATTTTCTCCATTTTTCTCCTGTGTCTCTCTGAAAAGCAGTCAGTGCTGCAGTGAGACCAGCAAGGGTTAAAGAGGGCCAGTGGCTGATACATCTGGGGAACATTAGCTATATTAAGGACAAGCCAGCATGAAAAGGTAACCAGAAGAAGCAGCTGAGTACTCTCTGGTCAGGCCTTGAGGTCATCTGAATGAAGGGACTGCGGTTTACCATCCAGCAAGGGTCATGTATCATTTCAGCGCTTTGTTTCAAACCCCAGCACAAGAGTTCCTCTGGTTTGGAATTAATTCAAAACTGAGTAGAAGAGTTCTTTATTCTAAAGAAGCAATTGTAAATGTTTTGCATCACAACACCTTCAAGGGAAGAACAGACAGGATTTATATTTATATAATATTAATAATAAAAAAAAGTTGATGTCTTTTGATTTTTGTATGTTGCAGAAATTGCCGGCGGCCATATATTATCATATAATGATAAACACTTATTTTGCTTATCATATCATAAGTCAACAATATCTGCAATATTTATTATGTGGCAGCACTGGGAAAAGCAAAAAGATATTATAGAGGCCTGGAGAAATTACAGGGTCATTGCAGTTTCATGGAAAGTGGGACTTTGAAATCAAACAAAAAGTGTCTAAAATCTTGACTCTGCCATTTCTCAGCTTCTTGGGTTGGGCATTCTCTATACCTGAACTTCGGTTGCCTCACCCGTAAAACACAGTTGTAGTGAGGTTTAAAGATAATGCCTAAAGCACCTAACCTCTAGTATCTATTCGATATGCATCAGAATTGTCATTTTCACATTGGCTTTCTTATGATTAGCAACTCTGCCACTTGCCTTTGAGTAAAGGCATCTTTGAGTATTAGATCTCTTTCTCCTCAAGTAAATACCTTTGGTAGGTGCTTTCCTACACTGTCAACTCAACCTCTTTTGAAGAAAAACCTGAAACAAGTCAACAATTACCACTAACTGTTTCTCTTATCATAAAACAATTTTGATTAAAAGTTAATGGCTGTTTATGTAATAATGTTATAAAAACCTAAGTATTTATGAGTTCTAATATTGTAATACCTTGATAACTAATACTAAGAGGTATGCAAAGGTATGTATAGTAGATTATGCTACCAGAGAAAATACAACTCTGCCTTAATCCTAATGGGCACAAATACTGAATATTCCACACTTCAGTCATTCATAGTTTGAACAAAAGAGATACAAAATGTCCTCTCTTCCTGGTTGCTTGTCTTTTACAGTTCAAGTAAGCAGTGAATAATTTCTTCTTCTTCTTCTATTTTTTTAGAGACGGGGTCTTGCCACATTGCCCAGGCTTGCCTAAAACTTCTGGCTCAAATGATCCTCCACCTTGGCCTCCCAAAGTGCTAGGATTACAGGGCCATGGCAGCTGGCCAGCAATGAATAATCAAAATGTGTTAAACACACTGATGCAGTCTTAATGCACGTAACCTCATGCTATGCTTGTAACCAGCCATTTTGGACTGCTTGCTATGAAATATTAATATATGCTGGGTGATTTCTGTATAGTAAAACGAATTTGTTTTGGAATCAGAAGATCTGAGCTCAATCAAGTCTTTTGTGATCTGCCATTTACTAATGAGGTGGTTTGGGCAAAAATCTCCCTATGCTTTCTTTTTTCACTTGATCTGAGTGTACTACAAAGTGTAAAATAAGTGAATGGTCTTTCTTGAAAACAAGTACACACACACAGAAGATTTTATATTTCTGAAACAGCTCATGTTCCCATCCTGACTGTATTGAAAGATATAAATATATAGGAAAATAGACTTTTTTATTTTTCACCGTGGAATTCAGTGAGTGGCGAGAAGTAGTCTTATCCATATTGAGGAGAAAATGTTGAAACAAAAAGAAGTAAATAGGAGGTCAAACTCTATACATAAATGTAGTGAGTGAGACTGTATAAAAAAGGAGATAATCATTCCATAACTAGACTGTAAATTTTATTCAAACAATGTGATGAAATGAGCCCATTTCACATACAGTAAAAGCTAAGGCCAGCAAGGGTTTTCTGCTGACCATGCGGCATTGAATGTAGGACAGAAGTTTCCAGAACAAGAGAGTTGGTAGTTTAGGAAACAGAGAAAGGTACAAGGCCACTGCACAACTCTGTGGACTGACTTTCATTCCATAGCGACTAGAGGCTGGGCACTGGGAAATATTATACTTTCTATTGTACTCAGCATATTTATTATATAAGCAATTCAAGTTTATTACAAAAAAAATAAAAATAGGAAAGCAAATAAAGTGCTGCCTAAAACCCCACCATTCAGGGATAACCACCACTATTAAATATTGATGTATATCTATTCAGGTTTTGTATGAACATATGAATTAATATATTTTTACAAAAATTTGACCAGCCAGGTATGTTCCAGAACTTATTATTTTCACTAGATACTCTTTTGAATATTTAATGGTATTTAGCATAGATCTACATTAAGAAATGTGATAATATAGTATATAGTTACATGTAGTACACATATTCTTAAACCACTTTTGTCATATATTTATTTTTATTGATTTCTTGAATATACATCTTTATACCAAGGAAATATGTGTGAAAATTCCCAGAAGTGGAATCTTTGAATCTTTGTCTTTTTTAAATTCCCCTTTCTAACCTCCCAGTTTGTGCTCCTTACAAGAAGTACTTTATTCACTTTCCATGGCAGACTTTCTTATTTTTATGGCAGACTTTTCTATGTTAGCAACACAACATATTCATGGTAAAGGCACAGAAGTTTGGTGGAAATAGATATTTTCTTTTCCTTACAATTCCCCTTAAACAGGGTTTCTGTCGAATGACAAAATATTTCATCAGATATCGGATCCAGCCATTGATGATGGAGCTGGGGAATATAAAAAAGCATTGAGAGGAGATGCATGTGGTCTGGAACCTACAAGTGCATCTGGAACTTTGGCTGTTTGAGTGAATGAATCTATATGACTTGATATTTTATTGATACATAATATTTGTACATATGGCACACATGTGATATTTTATTACATGCATGGGCTATGTAATGATCAAGTCATGGTATCTGTGGTATCCATCACCTTGAGTATATATCATTTCTATGTGCTGGAAACATTTCAAGTTCTCCCTTGTAGCTCTTTTGAAATATACAATGCGTTGTTGTTAACTATAGTCACCCTATACAACTATTAAACATTAGAACTTAGTCCTTCTATCTAATTGTATGTTCGTACCCATTAACCAACCTCTCTTCATCCTTCCCCCCCACCACACACACACACACACACACACATGCACACACACACACTCTTCCTAGCCTCTGCTATCCATCTTGCTGCTTTGTACCTCCATGAGATCAACTTTCTTAGCTCTGACATGAGTATGAACATGCAGTATTTGTCTTTCTGTGCTTGGCTTATTTCATTTAACTTATGTTATCTTATGTTAACTTATGTTATGGACGTCCAGTTCCACCCAGATTGCTGCAAATGATATGATTTTATTTTTTAATGGTCGAATAGCATTTCATTGTGTGTATGTATATACATATATTTTCCTTATCCATTCACCTGTTGATGGACACTTGGGTTGATTCCACATCTCCGCTACTGTGACTGGTGCTGCAGCAAACATGAGAGTGCAGGTATACCTGTGATATACTGATTTCTTCTTTTTTCGGATAAATATCCAGTAGTGAGATTACTAGATGGTTATAGTAGCTCTATTTTTTTTGAGTAATTTTCATACTGTTTTCCACAGTGACTTTACTAATTTATATTCCCACCAACAGTACATAAGAGTTCTGTTTTCTCTGTATTCTCTCCAGTGTCTGTTATTTTTTGTTTTTTTAATAGCAGTCATTCTAACTGGGGTAAGATAATATCTCATTGTGGTTTTGATTTGTGTCTCCCTTATGATTGATGATATTGAGCATTTCTTCATATACTTGTTAGCCATTTGTATATCCTCTTTTGAGAAAGGTCTATTCAGATCCTTTGACCACGTTATGGTGGATGATGATGATGATGATTATTTTGCTGTTGAGTTCCTTGTATATTCTTCATATTAGTCCCTTGTCATATGAGTAGTTTGCAAATATTTTCTCCCATTCTACAGGTTGTCTCTTCAATCTCTGTTTCCATTGCCATGCAGAAGCTTTTTAGTTTACTATAATCCCACCCATCTATTTCTTTTTTAATTTTTGTTTCCTATGCTTTTGAGGTCTTAGCCATAAAAATCTTTGCCTAGAGAGATTTCCTGAAGTGTTTCCCCTATGTTTTCTTAGACTAGTTTTTAGTCTTGAGTCTTACATTTAAGTTTTTAATCCACATTGAGTTGATCTGTATATATAGTGATAGATAGGGGTCCGATTTCATTCTTCTGCGTATGTATGTCTAATTTTCCCAGCACCATTTATTGAAGAGGATGTCCTTTCTCCAGTGTACATTCCTGGTGCCTTTGTCAAAACTCTATTGGCTGTAAACACATGGACTTATTTCTGGGTTCTCATTCTGCTCCATTGGTCTATGTGTCTGTTGTTATACCAATACGACGCTGTCTTGATTACTATAGCCCTGTAATATATTTTGAAGTCAGGTAGTGTGATGCCTCAAGATTTAACTATGATGTGCAGTGGAGATGACCTTTTTGGATTTTATCTATTCAGGGATTTCTGAGGTTCCTGTATCTGATGTCTAAATGTCTTACTATACTTGGGAAGTTTTCAGCTATTATTTTATTAAATAGGTTTTCTATTCCTTTCATTTTCTCTTTGCCTTCTGGGAGACTAGAAATTCAAATATATGGTCAATTTATGGTGTCCTATATGTCACATACACTTTGCTCATTCTTTTTTATTCTTTTTTCTTTATTTTTGTTTGACTGGGTTATTTAAAAAAAACTTGTCTTCTAGTTCTGAAATTTTCTTCTGCTTGGTCTACATTGTTGAAACTTTTGAATATATTTTTTATTATATTCAATGATTTTCTCAGTTCCAGAATTTCCATTTGGTTCTTTTTTATAATATCTATCTCTTTGCAAATTTCTCAATCATATCCTTAATTATCTTTCTCATTTCTTTGTATTGTTCATCTGTGTTCTCTTGTATCTCACTGAACTTCTTTAAAATCGTTACTTTGAATTCTTTCTTGAGGATTTCATAAATTTCCTTTTCATTGAAATCTGTCGATAGAGAATTATCATGTTCCTTTGGAGCTGTCATATTTCCAAGCTTTTTCATGTTTCTTTCATCCTTAAGTTGATAAATATGCATCTGTTCTAACAGTTGTTTCTTCCAAATTTTTGAATTTGCTTTCATAGGGGAGGACTTTTCCTTGAAGATGTATTTATGGTATTGATTGGGTAGAACATGTTGGCTTTGATTCTGAGTGTATGCAGTAGTGTAGTCTTTGTATGACTTTTTCAGCTGTACACAGTATCAGTGGTGTCTGTTATTTCCTTAGTGGCTTATGATGTGGTTGCCAGTGGAGGCTCTGGTGAAGTTTCCTGGGGACACAGACACAAGGTGGGCCATTCCTCGGGCCCCAGTGGTGGCAGCAGCAGGCCACGCATGTCTGTTTTGGGCCTCATGGTGGCATACACTGGCACCGGTGTTAGTGGGTCTAGGTAGGCTGATTCTTGGGCATCCAGGCAGCTTGTTCAGGTGTCAGTATTGGTAGAAGTGGGTCATACAGGTGTGCAGGCATTCAGACCCTGGTGTGGCATGGGTGATGGCAGTAGCAGTAGCAGGGCAACCGTTGGCTCCCAAATAGTCCACATTGATGTTGGCAGTGGCTGCAATGGGCTGAGCAGTCCCAGTCTCCAAGTCTGAAGTTGATGTGTCCAGGTAGGTGGGGGGCAGCTATGCTGGTAGTGGAAGGTCAGATAGGTCCATTCTTAGGCCCCAGCGAGGAGTGCTCAGGTCCCAACTGTGGGGCATGCTCAATAACTGGGAGGGAGTGGGCAGAGTTAGGACAGGTGTACCTGTCCTCAGGCCCCCTGGTGGTACATGCAGACACTGGCTATGGTAGGCAGAGGGTGGGTGATCCCCAGCCCCCTGGCAGAATGCTCATCTAGTGGTGGTAACAGCTGCACTGCAGCCCTGCTACTGGGAAGGGCAGGGTGGCTTTCAGTACCAGCAGCTGTAGGCAGGCAGCTGGGGGACACATACTTTGGCCCCAAGTGGCAGCTATAGGCAAGGGAGCCTGTCCTTGGGTACTTGTAAATTTGCAGTAGCTCTGCTGATGGGGGATACAGGGTGGCTGCCAGTGGCTTGTCCTTTGTCTCCAGTGCTGCAGGTAGGAGAGTACATCCTTGGGACACATGAAAATGCACAGTGGCTCCACTGCTGGGGGCAGCAGGGTTCCTGCCAATGGCTCATGCTTCAGCCTTGGAGGCAGCCTGTTGTGGAGGCAGTTGTAGGTGGGGGATGTCAGTGGGGCTCCTGGGATGTGGAGATGCAGGGGCCATTGGGCCCCAGGGCAGGATGCACTCCAGTCGGGCTGGGCTCTCAAAATGGCACCGTGCTGTAGCTGCTGAGGGTTCAGGGGTGTGTGGAACCCAGTGTGAGCTCCCTCTCTAGGGTAATGCCTTCAAGCAGTCTCCAGGCAGCTCCCTATATTAGTCTCAGATCTCACAAGGGTTGAGGGCCTTTCCTGTGGCTAGGAATTCAGTAGTCTGCAATGGGAATGTGGATCTCTGGGGGTCTCCCACTTACCCTTTCCCCATATTGGGGAGCTTCTCTGGGCTCCCAGTTAATCCTGGTCAAGCAGGCTGCCTTGCTTCCCTCTCCTTCCTTGCTTTAGATGTTTCCTGCACACTTCTCTGCTGTATTTCAGAGTTCTCTCTTAGATGACCTTTTCAAAGTGTGATTACCTACTCACACTTTTGGTTCTTCTTTGTGGAAGAGGATGCCTCTGGTCAGCTATCTTGAAGCCCCTCCTAGATACTTTAGAAAGCTTTTGAGCAACTAAAAGTTTAACTCAGATATAGCTTAGTTCTTTGCAAAGTGAGCGTTAGCCATTTTCAATTTTGAATATGAAATTTGATTTATTGAACATCGTAATGTGTACCTTGTGCACTATGCATCTTTGGCTCTTCAGCATAAACTTCTAACTTTCTATTTCTACTCTACCAAAGTCAGCCACTTCCCATGAAGAAAACCAGAATAAAATGCCCTGTTTCAAATTCAGAGTCAGGTTACATTTTTGGTTTCAATGATTATGCATAAGAAATACATTTTTGGTGACCAAAGCTCTATAATTTTTAGTGACTAACTATAAGGAAAACATTTACAAAGAAAAGTTTTAGTCAGTGTCTATGCAGCTTATTTGCACTGATAGTCCCCAGAGTCCATTCTATGTGTATTCTCATTTCATAATGCACTGTTAGTACTATCTACTTCAAACATCTAATTTAGAAGCAGTCCACACACAAGAGGAGTCAGCTCGTGGCCAAAATTGTAATGCAGCCAACCTTCCCAACAGACCTCTCACATAAGCATCTCCACACATGACCTGGGTTTGTCTGCATTTGATAGAAGATAGAAGAGAATGGAAAGTGGAAAGCATAACTAAAACAGAAATAAAAACAAATCAGTACTCCCGAAAAGGACAGGCTTCTTTCAGTTCTGGTTTTGGCAGTGCACTGGTGAGCAGCTGGGGACATGGTTTGCTTGTTTGTGAGAGTCTTTGGGTCTACAGGGCACAGCTGCCTATACCAACCAGGGAGGAGTTTCATGAGGTCAGGTGAGTTACCTGAGCAGCTCTTGCATCAGAGGGGCACTGGTCGCAGTGCTGATAATGATGGCCTCACAATAAGTATGGAAGGTAAACAGCAATTCATGTCAAGGAATAGGGCAGAATAGAGCTGATGTATCATCTGGGTAGGTGGGCTTGAAGGAGGGAACCTGTTCCAATGCAGGCAGTGCCATAAGTACCTGAGCTGAGGGTGCCAGGGAATCAACTAGTATCAAGCACATGTTGAATTCATTAGTGGCAGGGACTCACAGTGGAGGAAATCCCAGCTAGCTATGGTACTGGAAACTGTAGTCCCTGTAATTTGGTGGGTTATCATTATCCTAGAATTTGCTACTAGCTTAGAGAATGCCAGTTTTGTAATTGGTACACTGGCCAGAGAAAGGAAGTAGTTTATGGCTAAAAGAGGCAGAAGTAGTAACCAGGTTAAAGCACGGGTGAAGGAATTTGAAATTGACATATGGTCCATGGCAGTGCCAGTTATGGATTTGGAAAATCCCCCAGGGTCTCCAGTAAGGAGATCTTTTGCTGAGGTGACCATCTGCTAGAATGAAAGGGCTTCAGGTAGACTGGAAGTCAATCTAGGAAGGCCCAAAAAGAAGCGTGGTGGAAGCATACTTATAGGGGCTTTGAGGGACCGAAATTGACATCACTACACAGGCTGGGAACAGATCTTCTACTAGTATCCCTATAGCAGCAGTGAGCCCTACTACCTGGTCAGAATGGTCTGAATACCACCTGGAGGAAGCCTCTGCTAGGGCAGTCTCTGGGGAGTCATAACACGTTCTAGTACGAAAGCCAAAGTGGAGCCCAGTCATTAATGCCAAATGACAGTGGATGTGGAGGTGTTAAAGAAAGATCAGTTTTTGACAATCAAAAAATGAGGGTAATCTGCCATGTATGGATTCTCCCTATCACAGTGGTTATACTTCAATGGGGGTAATAGAGCTACCCAGGGATATTTTAGAAATTTTAGAAAGCTTTGTATTTTGGTCACAGTGACTCAGAAACGCTACTGACATTCAGCAAGAGGGGGCAGGCATACAATGTTTCCTGCAATCAAATAGTTATGCTACATCCTGCACAACTTCCAAATTATCTCACTCCATATTTACATAGCTTTAAAAAACATACCTATATATTCTGAACGTAGAGCCTATCTTCTTTTATAAATAAACAAAACATATTTTTGTACGGTTTTAGCATACATTGAGTCTTCCAAGGATAACTGTAAATTGGAGAAGACTTGGTTTGCTTGGAATGATACCATGATCACATCAACCTAAATTAAAAGAAAGAGGCTGTCTAAAAGAAAAGGTGTTTATTTGGGAATAGAGAATTGCAATAGGAGTAAGATGCCATAGTAAACTATGTGCACATTCAGGGGGTAAAGAAGACAAAAGCTTTTAAAGGAAAAAATAAGGAGGATTACATGATTTTTTTGAAATAATTATCTTTGGCTACAAAGATGAATAGCAAGGGTGATGCCTATCCAAGGTTAGAAAGGCAGTTGCTGGACAGATGTTCTTGCAGAAGTATTTTTTTGTAAATGGTCCTGATGACCTGCGTGCAAAATTGTGGTTTTTGTAGAAATTTCTTTGTTATCAGGCATATGAGCATGAGAACTCTCTCTTCGTGGCCTTCCCTGGCTCTATTTGTCAGGGTTTTCTTAACATTAGTGACTCAAAATCAATTAGTTTTGATTCTGACAACTTTCACAAGCTGTTCATCGTCTCAGAAAGTTACATTATTGACAGCAATACTGCTCAGGATATTGGGATACCTAAAGAATTCACCTGTATTGTCAGAATTTGTACTGTCACATTTATAATGATTCTACACATGATTACAAACAATATGGATGCTTCTTAATTATTCTTATGGTGCAGTCATATCTGCGTAATTATAAATTAAATTAATTAAATTTAAAAATATAGTAGATAAAAAAATCAAATGCCAGAAATTTGTTCTGAGATAAGATTACTAAAATAGATAAACTCCTAGCAAGACTGATGAAAAATAAAGAGAAAAAATTTAAATTACCAACATCAGAAATGAAAAGAAATCATTGCTAATGATGCAGGCATCAAGAAGGTATTGAGAAGACATTAATTAGAATACTATGACAATTAATTTGAAAATTTATTTTTAAAAAAGGTCAAATTTCTAGAAAAACTCAAATTACCAAAGTGTCACATGAAGATAAAGAAGTTATAAAGAGCTCTATATCTATTAAAGATATTGAATTTGAAATGAAAACCTTCCCACAACATGAAATAACATCAATTTTACTCAGTCTTCCAGAAAAGAGAGAAGAGGAACCACCTCCCAACTTCTTTAATGAGCCAAACATCCCCTTGATCCCACAACCCAGAAAAAACATTCCCTTTTCTAAAAAGGAAAATTAAAGACCAAGCTCTTTATTTAACTTAGGTAAAAATTCTAAACAAAACAATTGCAAGTATAACCCAGCTGTATATAAATGGAACAATGTATAATGATCGAGAGGGATTTATTATGAGCATATAATGTTGGTTTAACGTTTGATAATCATAGTGTAATGTAGCAATTACCAGAAATAAAAAGGAGAAAAATCATATGGTTATCTTAATATATGCAGAAAAATTATTTAGTAAAATTCAATATTCATTCATGATAATGACTTATAGTACACTAGGAATAGAAAGGTCATCTTTATTTGATAATGAGCATCTCAAAAAGTACAAATGTTAACAAAAAATGATCTTATCAAATTTAGAGGTAAAACATTGACAGATTTTTATCATGAGACTGGGAGTGAAACATGGGTGCTTGTTATCACCACTTACAATATAGGGCAGGCATCACAAACCCAAATGTCTACAACTTTCACGCAGGTTACATAAAAATTTGAAGCAGGGTTGGGTGTAAGACAATGGAGAGTGGTGGGCCTATGAGATTTGAGAAAGCATCCTGCCAAAAGTCATTCAAATTCAATTATGAAACAAAACCAAGACAAAACAAAACAAAAAAAAGTCACAAGGGCCAGCCAAACAAAATATTTGTAGGCCAGATTTAGTCTGCAGTCTGCAAACTGGTGAACTTGGTTGGGGTTATTTTGGGCCCAGCCTTTGAAGATTCTTTCATATAACCAGCTTATGGGATAGTGAACTTCACCTCTTAAATGAAAACAGTAATCAAGTCTAATACTACCGGAAGGAGACCTTCTGTTTTAATAGATAAAATCTGTTTTATTTGGAAGAGAAAGCTGAAAAGGCAAGATAGTCAGAAAGAATAAATAATATCAGGTATATATGAAAAGGGAGGCTTAGACTGTGAGCCATCAGAAATAGTGATATAATAGCAAAACCATTTGTTTATGAATTATTCTATGAAATTTCAGGGAACTTCTGCCTGAATTTGTCATATCATATGAGTGAATGTGAAAGAAAGAGGGATAAAAAAATGCATAAGTGAGTTGGTTTGCTTTCATTTTGTCAAATGTTATCCAAAGTCTTGTTATTAGAAGTGTTTTGCATGAAATAGCCACTGGTGAAGTCTCTGAATTTAATAGGCTTCCCTTCTGATATCTGCTGTCTAAGATACCCACAATCAACAGAAATGGTCCTCAATGTCCCTAGACTGGTGTCACTTGTTTGCTCCTGGGCTCAGAGTGCAAAACACAGGAAAGCAGAAAGAAAGCAGGACATTTTTCTCAGGAAGAGCCACCTCTTGGATGGTCCATTTTGCACATGTATTGAGTACTAGCTTGGACCAGAACTGCTTCCTTCTATTTTATAAGTAGAGATTCATGGAATCTTTGGTGCAGTGACTTTCTCAATCTAAACTGAAATTGGATTTTGTTTTCCCTTGAAAACCTTCTCTTATTTTTGTAAAGAGGATGCTTCCTGGAAGGAAGTGGAGATCCTATGCAGATGGCCCAAATTCCAAGCCCCTTTTGGTTCCTTTGCTGCATGGTGTAGGTTTCCCAGGTCAGCCAGGTAGGTAAGACCAATAGCTCACCCAGAGTCTTCAAAGGAATCTGGTCTCTGAAACAAGACTTGTGTCACTGCAGCCTGGGAGAGCTGCTCACCTGCTCAGTGGCCATCCTGGGCTGTCCCCACATGCCCACCCCCAAGCCTGGCACCTGGATGTGCCTATTTTCAGAAACGTCAGGGTTTGGGGGAGTCCTTGACCGTGTCTGTATTCATTATGACAATTGTATGTTTTAGAATATGATGTGGCTTGAAATCCTCTAGTTGTCTTCTGGCTTTCTTGACTCAGCACCCTGGCAGCCACCAAGAGCATAGGCACGAACAAAGGAGAAGACTGAAATGCCATTTTCTACAAATTCCAACTTACCTTTGGACTCAATCCTCATAAAGCACCACCAATTGTCTCAAATTCATTAAGTTGCCTTTTTCTTTTTGCTGAAAGACAATGATAGCAGAATAAAAAATATTTTCTTTTATTATAAGTTATTTCAAGAATATGGAATTATCACAGTGCCTGGCAGCATCATTTGGGTTTAGAGCTTCTGACACATAAGCTAGTTTAAAGGAGTTTATAACACTATTTTAATTATTAAGTTTGAGGAAACCTTACATAGGGGTCAGAGTTCAGATGCACATTCAATTTACTGAAACATGACTCAAGGGGGCTCAGGTATTCTGGTTTTATTTGCTATAAACTGTGTCATTTTAATCAGACCCCATTTCTTAAAATGTGCCTTCAAATATAGCTTTGATTAACATGCAGTATCAAACTTTTGTTGACAACATTTAAATTTATTGCATGGGGGTAAGGCTAAGCTTATACTAGGGAGAGAAGAAATGGATCTGAAGTTGGGGAAATTAGATTCCTTACTCCAGAATCTTGTAGATGGAGACCCTAATTTACTTGTCAATTAATATACCCTATGCCTAAATAGCCACAGTATAACTTGCAAGCACTCAGTAAATTGTTGTTGAATGTTTTAGTGGTGGGAAAGTTTACTTTTGGAATTAAAATATCTCATCAAAAATACTTTTGGGGGTAGAGGTGGTCAGAACTGTGAGCCAAATAATTACGGGCTACATCTTTAAACTTTATATAAATTAAGTACTTTATAAAATAGGAAAATGACAACTTGAAAAAGGCACTGGTTTAAATCACAAAATTTGTTTGGGAAAAAACATGGTACACCAGAGGTTCCAGTGACCTCTATTCACCTGGAACTGTGAAGACCAAAAAGGAGGCAGATGTCAGTAGTGAAGAAAACCCAGTGTCTTCCAAGAGCAAGGGAGGTATACTGGCAAGATTGGTGAAGGTTAGAGGCACAGCAAATACTTTCCAAGTGATAGATGTTTATTGCAGCTCCATTTAGTGAATAACTGTTTTGCAGTGGGGAAAAAAAAAGGTTTATCAGCACAGCATAATTTCAGGGAAAACTCCTTCCACATTTTTTCTCTATGCAATTCAGGTGGGTCTCACCTCACTCCCATTCACACATGTCCGAAAAACTAGAGTCAGTCTGAAGAGTTTTACTTTTGCTAATCATAAAAGGTATGCGCTCTTTTCACTGGAGTTGTAAAGGTAGGAGAATGAAGACTTGAGTCACTCGAGTCCATCTTTATCACTATGTGGGAAGAATCTTTTAGAGAACGAAGATACTGAAATTCAGAGATAAGAGATGAATACAGATTGGTTTCTGCTCATATCGTGAGAGTAGCTGCATCCAGCTATACCCAAGGCCATTTTCACATTTTTCACTTAGTGAAAAACATTTTAAAATCCGTTTAAAATCCTGGCATATTTCTCTCCATTGTTTTTCCAGCCTGGGCAACACAATGAGATCCTGCCTTTACAAAAAATAAAAAATTAGCCAGGTGTGGTGGCACATGCCAGTAAGTCTTAGCTACTCGGGAGGCTGAAGCGAGAGGATCTCTTGAGCTCAGGAGTTTCAGGCTGCAGTGAGCTATGACTGTGCCACTGTACTCCAGCCTGGGCTACACTGTGGGACCCTGTCACAAAAAAAAAAAAAAAATTAAAATTAAAAAATTAAATGTGGAACAGCTTAGGATTTATGGGAGCTTTGTCCAGCTCTTTTTCAGAAGACAGAAAAGTTGGTTTTAACAATAAAAAGACTAACTTGCATGTAGAACCAGAGTCATTCTGAATTAAAAGCTATAACATAGGATTCATTTTCCCTTGTAACCAGTCTCTGAAATTTTAGCCCCTCCTACACAGAGAGTTCAGTTAGGAGGAATGAAAGCTCCCCTCACATTTTCCTGTATCCACAATTCTATCAGGAGTTCGAGACCAGCCTGAGCAAGAGTGAGACCCCGTCTCTACTAAAAATAGAAAGAAATTATCTGGACAACTAAAAATATATATATATAGAAAAAATTAGCCAGGCATGGTGGCGCATGCCTGTACTCCCAGCTACTCGGGAGGCTGAAGCAGGAGGATCACTTGAGCCCAGGAGTTTGAGGTTGCTGTGAGCTAGGCTGATGCCATGGCACTCTAGGCAGGGCAACAGAGCCAGACTCTGTCTCAAAAAAAAAAAAAAAAAAAATTGACCTCAAAGATCCAGCAGCCTCCTGCCATGGGCTAGTGTGTCTAGACCCAGCATCCTCTGGTCCCCTTCTCTCCTTGAGAATCTTGGCATTCCCTGGCCCCCCAATCTAGAAACAAATTTCAGATGGATTACAGATCTAAGTTTCCAGAAAAAGGCAGTAAACTTTAATGGGAACAAGGTGGCCACATTGAGCAGAAGTATGTGTAGCATATCCCAACACAGCTGACCCTGCTCCCCAGAACTCCTAATCAGGACACTGCCCGTGCAAGGTAGAGTCCAGCCAGATCTGAGCAGCTTTATTTTCCAGGGCCAGCTGTTTCTACATGCACCAGATTAATTCTGATTTCTTTGGCCCTTTTCCAGTATACATTGATCTATTTGCCTGTTCATGTCCCATGACCACGCTGTCTTAATTGCTATAGCTTTATAGTAAGTTTTGGTGTCTGATATAATAAATCTTCTCATCTTGTATTTCTTCTTTAAGAAAGTCTTCGCTGTCTTAAATCCTTTGCATCTCCTTATAAACTTTAAAATCAGCTTGTAAAATTTAAAAAAAAAACCACTATAAGAGTTTAGATTGCATCATTTCATTTCATGGAGAAATGATATAAGATTGAGTGCTCCAATCCAGTTATATTTTATAACACACAATCTAGGTTTAAGGTTTTTTAAAATTTCTCTTAATGTTTGTGGTTTTCTATACAGAGGTCTAGCACAACTTGTTAGATTTATTCCTAGGTATATCATACTGTGATGCTATTATAAAAGCATTTGTTAAATGTCATTTCCTAACAGTTTCCAACATAGAGAAATTAACTGACTTTTAAATATTGATTCTGTACACAGCAATCTTTCAGAAGACTCTTTTTAATTCTTGTGATTTATCTGTGGGTTATTTTAGTGTTTTATATATAATCATAATAGCTGCATATAGAGGTTTATTTTTGTTTCTTTATTTCCAAACCTTATGCCTTTTGTGTGTTTTTTTCTTCTACATTTTTTAAAATTTATCCAGGATATTATGAGGGTACAAACATTTTGGTTACATGTAATATGTTTCCCCTGCCCAAGCCAGGACTACAAGCCTGTCCCTCCCCTATACAGTGCATTCTGCTTCCAATAGTTGTGGGTTTACCTCCCCACACACACACACACCCCCGACCGGCACCCAATGAGTGTTACTACCATGTAAACACCTTAGTGTTGATCAATTAGTACCAATTCGATGGCGAGCACATGTGGTGCATGTTTTTCCCTCCTTGTGATACCTCACTTCTAAGGACGGGTTCAGTCTTTATCCAGGATAATATAGGAGATTCTTTATGGCTTTTGTGTCTTTTTTGTAGCCTTACTGTATTGACTATTTGACTATGAACTTGAGCAAAATGTTGCATAGAAAGGATAACATCCTTGCCAATTTTGAAGGGAATAATTGCATTTTTATCACTAAGTATGACATTTGCTGAAGTTTTGGGGTTTTTTTGTATATATTCTTTATCATATTATTGAGAGTTCATTCTAACTTAGCTTTCTAAGAGTACTTATTTTATTTAATCATGAACGTTGAATTTCATCATGTACAATTTCTTCATCTGTCAATATTATTATGATTTTGTTATTCAATCCATTAATGCGGCATGTAATTAAGAGCCAGATACCACACAGGTGCTAGGGTTAAAAAAAAAAAAAGTTCTGTGACGGGCAGGAACTCAGTTTTGTCAAGAAGACATCACATTGTTTATACTAACAGCAGTTACATACAAGTATATTTAAATCAGAGATATATAGGGTATGAGGTGCTGTAAACACAAAAGAGCTACATATAGATGCTGAGAGGAAGAGGTACAAAAAGGAAAAGCAATGGGATTTTAAAATATTTTATGAGAGTCATAGCATTACTGCAACTTGTTAAGCACTTAGTACGTGTATTATTGACTTATCCTCAAAACAACCCTGTTATTTGCACTTATGAGAGAGGAAGCTGAAACTCATAGTGGTTAAATAACATGCCCAATGTTCCACAGCTAATAAGGGCTCATGATGGAATTCCAACTGACTCCAAACCCAAACTCTTAAATTTCATTTGAAGGAGGCAATAAAACCTAGTGGGTTAGGATTTGTACAGGGTTTAGTTTTGATAAACAATGTTTTTGCACTAATATTCTTATGGGGGAAGTAATAGACAAGTAGAAATTATATTTGAACTATGTCACAGAGATTACTCATGTGTAGATTTATAAAGTCTGAAATTCTTTTATTCTGTCACATAAGTTTCTGTAAATGAAAGAACTTAATTGTGTGCTTTGGGAACTGTGGGTAGAGCAAAAGCTTGAATGCTTGTCTGTCTTTTGGTAAAATGAATTCTTCAATTCCCCTCATTCCTTCCTACATCCAAACTCTGAACGTTCTCATAATATTTCCTAAAACAGTGCCTGTCCTTGTTGACATTGTTAACTACTCCAACATTTTGATGATGCTCTGTGACAACATCAAATTCCTCTATTTTTCTTATATACTTCTGTTTTTTCTGACTTCTTCATGGGCTGCTCCATCTATCTCTTAAAAGTTGATGTTCACATTCACTTTCTGGAAATCTTGTATCTTGGGTTCTCATATCCTATCTACCTAGTAGCTCAAGCCAGAAAATAAAACTGACAAGTTTTACTATTTCACCACATATTTAGAAAAATCAGTGGTATTATCAGTATTATTTTTATATTCATCGTTACATAGAATTCTAATACTGCAGAAAATACAGAGATGAAAATAACAAAGAGAAAAAAGTTCAAAAGCATGAAAACAATATTATAGATACATTTAGGAATAATTAAATATGATTTCAAATCATTAAAACATGTAAGGAAATGAACAGTAAACAGAAAAATGGTTAATTCTGAGAAGGAAGAAAAAGAATTAGCATCAATGAGGTGAGTGCAGGGTTCTAAAATTCAGACTGAAAAATTTATATTAAGAAAATTGGATATGTACATTTTTATTTTTCTACATTTTTGAAATATTTCATAATTTAAAGAGGAAAAAATAGAAGTCGGAATGAGTTCTAGTGTTTCGATAGTGATGGCATTGGTGAATCCATTACTTTAGCCTAAACTTCTCATTTTAGGGTTCTGTTTGTTTCTTTATAAGATTCTTTTTTATTCTAAAGTTCTGAGAATGCTTTTATGATGTTTAAATTTCACTACTTCCCTTGTACATCCTAATTTATGATATATGAAACTTTAAAAGGCTTGCTTAAGAAATATATTCAAATTAGTTCTTTTATAAGGGGAGTGCAAACACATTGCCACTTCAGTGTTTATTGCATTGAAGCTAGTCCCTTCACTTGAATCTGTATTCTTCTGTTAACTGAGTAAATGATCTCATGGTCAGTGTCTTGAATTAGCATCACTGGCCTAAGTATAGGACGTGTTATACTATGCACAGATTGGGTCAAGAACCAAATGAAGTATCGTTAGAATTTTTCCCACTTCTCTTGGAAAAGTGTATTTCCATTCAACTCATCAGAGATCAGGGTTTCCCATATGTAGTACACTTAATCCCAAGCTAAAATTTCTTGAAAATGTTTCCAAAATGATTTAGCAAATCATGACTGCTACATTTCTAAATGACCCTTGGATTGGGGGTGGGGAAAGAGAGTGTGGCCTTCAGGGCTTTACCCGACTGAGGCCTTGAGCCATATCCCAGGGCAGTTAGAGCAATGAGCTAGGGAAGAACTTTCCCTCTCACATTGACCTAAACCAGAATCACCTACAATGATCAAGTCTCTGAAAGTGAAAGATTACGTAATTAAGCTAGGCTTTGAAGCACTCCCACTGGCCCCAGATCTGAGGAACTGAAGAACTTTTGACTGCCTTAGTTTCTTAGGGTATGAGCCAGTGTCAGGGCACCCTGATTATGTTAGTCAGAACTTGCTTTCCACAGGGACATGAAGAATGAACAGGTAAGACTCTTAATTGCCCACGTGAAATGAATTATTGAGGACACTCAGGTTGATAAATGTGAGAGTAAGGGAACAGAGAGAGGCTATGGCTTGAGAGCTGGAAGAAGTGATTTCATGCCTTCTCCCCACATTCACCCTTCAGCACAGGTTGGAGGGGCCACATGTGTTGACTTCCAGTTCTGATTGCTCATTATTTAAGCAGGAACAAATCCTTTTAAAGTCTTCATTTATTCCTTGCCCTCCCTTTCATCTCATCCTCCACTTGTTAAATTCTCTAAATCCTAAAATATTAAATCTATCAAAAGCTTGGAGTGCCATAGCAGTAGATCTTGGAGATCTGAAGGCAGCAGAAACTGTCTTAATTCCTTTGAGTTGGGGTTAGAAATAAGGAAGGGCAAAAGGCATGTCTTTAGGGACAATGAGGTACAGGCCAAAATGCTCAGGTATCTTATAATGGCTCCATGGGCCCAGGGCTAGAGCAGATCATGCTAATTAGATTATGCTTACCTAATGAACCAATGCTGCAAAACCTGAATTTTTGTATTTTGTATTTGACTGAAATTAATATAGTGTCTGTCCCCAGCAGCTATCTCCCAAGGAGGCTATGCCTGAACTTCGAATGGGAGGTTATTTTTCTCAGGTTCCTTTTTAAGTGTCTCTAGCACTCAAGGTACAGTAAGCTGTGTGAAAAAGATCAAAGGCAGCACATGTTCTGATATATTTGGGGTTCTCTGGAGGGAATGTGACTGTGGAGCCAGAGAATGAAGATCCAGCACAGGTGTCAGCTAGCCAGCCAGACAAACGGCAATGAAATTAATAAATTCTTTAAAAACAAATTGTCAACACGACTTTGAGAGTAAAAATGAACTAATCCATGAAGGAATCAAGAATAGAGTATATGACATTAATCATAACTTAGAAGGGGATTCAGTGAAAAACGAGATCACCATCTCCCCATAAGGGAAGCTGGGGCTGGAAGGGGGAGGGAGCATGACCTGGGAGGAGGTCAGTGGAGCCCCACGCAAGGGAGCCACACCTGGAGGGACCAGAAGCAAAGGAGTTGGGAGCTGGCCCAGGCTCTACACAAGATCGCTGTCCATCCTGACCTAAGCCAACAACTGCAGCATCCACTACATTTAAGACAGCTCTGTGCCCATCTCTTGATAAGTAACTTGGTGTTCTCCTGGTTCTAATACAGGGATAAATGCCCACCTATCAATTGTTGAGACAGTAGGAAGGACTGTCTGCACCAAGACTTTCCTCAGTCCTCTCTGAACTGTCCCCATTGGGGACTTCCCTCTCTTCAATGGCCTAAGACATCTACAACACTTCCTTAAAAAGAGGTAGAGATCTTGACACTGAGAAAGGCAATGGAGTCTGGAAAGGAAAGCTTCTGCACCTGCAAGTGGGCGGTATTAAAGAGGACAAGCTCATAAGCTCGGGGTATCCACCTGAGCCAAGAGAGGAGTGAAATTGGATCCTGATGTCACACAAGATCTGTCATTCTGCCTCCAGACACCCCGTCCCTCCCCCGTCACCATGCTGCTTGATACAACCTCCTGGTGTTTCTTTGGGCTTCTCTCCATGGACTGTCTGTCCATAATGGTTAACTGCATTTAGGCAAAACAAACAAACAGACAAAACCCCCACAAACCTGAGAATTTCGCTCTCCCTTGAAATATTACTACTGTATGTTTTTAAAGATTTCTTAGAAATCTGTAACTTTCTTCTTAAAAATCAATAGTAAAATATATACACACATATATATATATGTAAATATATAGTCAAACCCAGCTAATTAGTATCTTTAAGAGGCCCCGTAGGATAACTGTGAATGCAGCCTGATTCTATTTTTTTTTAAAAAGATGATTCTTTTCTTAAAAGACTATCCTAGAAATACTTTTTTCACTCTACCTTTTACTCCTGCCAGTTCTCTTTTTTGTCTTTCTTTCAGGTATTTTTCTCTAGTCATCTCTCAGAAAGTGCAGTACTGACAGCTGCTCTCTGACTCTGGCTTGCCTTCTTGATTTCTCCCTGCCTTCTCCAACTAGTCTTAGTGTTTGTTCTCTATCCCATCACTGACTCCTGGCAGACTTTTCTTTTTGAGTTGCTGGTATTTTGTGGCCAGAACATTGGTATAATTTTAGCAAAGGCAGAAAGGGAAAGAGTGGTGGAATCCTTTTATTCTTCCTAATCTCTCCTCCAGGAGAAATGAATCTGGGAAAAGAAAAGGGAGGTGCAATGGAAAAGGCCAGCAAAGATTGCTGTGCTCCTGGAAGAGAGAGGACTACACAGACAGCTGGACTGGGCAGGAACAGTTGGCCCCCAAGTTCGTTGTGAGGAGGCTACAGTTCTTTCCTCCTACTGCTCCCCACCACACCCTGCTGCTTATGGGGGCTGATGGGTTTCAAAGGATCTACTTAGGAGTTCCATTGTCCTGGTTGATCATATTCCATCATGAGACACTTCATAAGCCCAGATATGGAATGCCTGGGCAGATTAATAGCTTCTTTTCATTTCTTTAGGGTGATACATAGCTATCCTTGGTTGATTGATCAATTCTGATGTCAAATTAGTATAAACTTTCTAGCTCATATACAAATTGGCCACTGCTTCCTTTGTACCCACACCCCCATCAAAATAACAGCTGTATATATTGTTTTTCTCATCTTTCTAATCACTCCTGTCTTTATAACAGGTATCACCTGTACTCGTATGTTTGTTGCAGCAGTATTCACAATAGCAAAGATATGGAATCAACCTAAGTGTCCATCAACGGAGGACTGGGTAAGGAAAATGTGGTATACATACATAATGGAATACTATTCAGCTATAAAAATAATAAAATCATGTCTTTTGCAGCAACATGTATAGAAGTGGAGGCCACTTATCTTAAGCAAAACAACTCAGATACAGAAAGACAAGCACCACATATTCTCACTTACAAGTGGGAGCTAAATGCTGTGTACACGTGGAAGCAGAGCATGGAGTGATGGGCAATGGTGACTCAGAGGGATGTGGGTGTGGGAGGGGGATGGATGATGGGAGCTTGCTTGGTGGGTACAATGTGCATTGCTACAGTGATGGAGGCACTGAAGGCTCTGACTTCACCACAATGCAATATGTCAGTCTAGCAAAATTGCATTTGTACTCCATGAATAGATCCAAATAAAAAATAAAGCAGGTATCATGTCTAATAGCAGTAATAATAGCAAAATACATAGCATTTAGGTAGGCCAGGAGCTGTTCTAAGTGCTTTACAAATATTAATTCACTTAATACTCATAATAACCCTGAGGAAGGTACTTTTATCATCCTCATTTGATACATATGAAAAGTGAACAAAGAGAAGCAAATTAACCTTCCAATCTCTCACCATTTATCAGTGGATTCAGACTGTGATAGTCAGACTCTAGAGTCTAAGTTTATAGTCATTAAATTATTTGTCTTTATACAATCATCAACGCCTAACACAAAGTGTTAAAAAATGAGTGCTTACTAAAAATCTGAGTCAATTGTTCTAAATGAGGACGTTAAAACTGGGATATATAGAAAGTGCCTTAACATAATAAGGTATGTTATTTGATGCATTTTCAACCCATATTAGGAAGCTGAGATTTTGAGAATTTAACAGCCATGACCTCTTGAGTAGGGCTTGGATTCGAAGCCATGTCCTGACTCCACATCTAGCACTCTGCCTACTTTTCCCAAGTGGTCCTTCTACCAGGCCTTCTTGGAAGAATAGCTCATGTAACTGCAGGATCCCTTGGTCTTCCTCTGGCTGCGGGGCTGCTCTCTGCAGCCCTCACAGTGGATTGGCCAAAGGCTTCATTCTGGCTCATTTTGCTTCAGAAGAGATAAATGTGGAGGGAGGTGTGTGGTACCCAGGGAACCAAGGTGTCCACTGGCCCCCACTGTGGCCCTGCCCAAGCCTCAGCCAAAGGCTTGACACTCAAATCAAAAGTAGGAAAGTCTGGGTCCTGTTCCTGCCCCACCAGGAATCCTGTGATCTCGAATCATTCCCCCTTCTAAGTAAAACTAGACAAGGAGAAAAATCAGGGCCAGCTCCTCAGCCTCCAATCCCCTTTTCCAACAGCAGGGAACTCTCATATGTGGGTTCCTCAGGAAGGCTTGAGCTTCTCAGGATCCACCTGAAGACCACCAAGGTAATTGTCCATTGCAAATTACCCCTTTTGATTTTTGACTTTAATAAACACATCTCACAAGGCCTTGCATTAAGATAAAACTTTTTAAACAAATGTTTTAAATGTAACAACACAGTTGAGGGTCTTCAACAGATCAGTCAGGGAGAGTTTTGGTTCACAAATAATAAACTACCACTTTCTGTGATGTTTGCCAACTTACATCGCTCGGCTAGTACCACTCGGCCAGAAAAACTAAAACTTACTGTGTGTACCTCACATGGCTTTCACAATGATATGAGGTACTGCATTTAGTTGGCATTTATTTTTTATCCTTTCATACAAACTTGGGTTTCCCCACTCTCTTGTCACTCTTTATTCTCAATCATCTTTAGTAAAATGCTTCATTTTCTCTTCATCCTGTTCTCCCTTGGAAACAACAAAAGGTTAATTCACAATCTTTATAAAGAAGAGAAAAAATAACTTCGGGAGATTTTACGAGGTGGCTTTCTAATCTAGGCACAAGACTCCAGCCTGAGTCTTTGTTTAAAGAAGAGTTTTTCACAAGATGTTTTTCCACAAACAACACGTTGGTGATTTTACAGGCTTTCAGGCTTCTGTGGGGAGACAGTCATCTGCGGTGGCTCTTCCAGCCAAGCAGTTACATTTTTGTTCTTCCCATTGATTTCAGGGAAGGAGACTCGGATTATAGCTCAAGGTTGTCTTTTCAATCTCAGCTTCTTACAATAAATCACATGCAATTTAGTAATTCAAAGGGGTAAATTGTTAATTATTGAAGGTTCACTGTAGAAGAGCTAGAAAGCACATAGGTAAAAAGGTTGGGCACCAGAATCTACCACCACGGGGATTCCCTACTATAATGTTCATGAGTATCCTCTCAGAAAGCTTTCTATGTAAATAGTACTCAAAAGTATTTACATGTACATATATATGTATATATATATTTGTGTTTTACAAATATGAAACCATATTACCTATACTATTTTGTGGACTTTTTTTCACTTAAGAATACATTACACACTACACATTACACCTTTCCAAGCCCAGGTATCCATAAACAGGAGAATGGATAAACAAACTATGGTGCATTTATATAATGGAGTAGTACTCAGCAGTAAAAAGGAATGAGCCACCTATACACAAACAACATGAATAAATCTCAAAAAATAATGCTAAGTGAAAAAAGCTTTACCCAGAAGAGTACATATTGTATGAGTCCACTCGTATGAAGTTCTGGAGGAGGCAAAGCCTATCTATCAAGGAAAAAAAAAACATCAGAAGAGTGGTTACTGTGGTAGGACAGGAAAGTGAGGAAGAGGCAAGGGAATTTTCTAGGGTGATTTTAATGTTTTATATCTTGATAGGGGTTTAAACGAGTTAGACAGGTGTATGCTTCTGTCAAAACTCATCTAACTGTTTACTTAAGATTTGTGCATTTCATTTATGTAAATTTTACCTAAAAAGCACAAAAAATATTAAACTCCAGTTAATGATATGCATGGTAAAGCATTTAGGGGAAAGTTAACTGATATCTGCATCTTATTTTTCAATCTATTATAAAAAGATGGATTGATGGATGGACACAGAGATAGACAGATGGATGGTTATGTGATTAAGGAAGTGGAGTAAAATGTTAATCACACAATCTAGGTGTAGTTATGGGACTGTTCTCTGTGAAATTTGTTCAACTTCTCTGTGGGCTTGAAAAATTTTCATATTCAGATGTCAGGAAAAAAAACCCACAATGTGTTCACATGTCAAATAGGCTCCCACAACATTTTAAAGGACTGGTTAAATCAACATGTATATTAATAGAATGGAATACGTTCAATTGCTGTTAAACATTTAGGTCACTTAAAATTTTATAGTATCTCTTATAATTAGGTATTTAGACACCTGACTTTTTAGCTCCTTAGGATAAATTCCTAGGTACATAAATGGTGAGTCAATAAGGAATTAAGGATTTGGTTCCTATTGCACTGTTTTCCTCCTGAGGATTCGGGGCAATTTTGTCTGTTACTAAAGACAAGAAATCTACTTCCTTATACTTCCATAGAGTTTTATTCTTTTATTATCTTTGCTAATTAGTTTGATATTTTTAATTGAATACTATTATAATTTATTTTTTGTATTTCTTCCTCAGCTCTTTCAGAATAGAGAAGAAAAAAGACTACAAAGAGAAGAGAGAATTTTCAATGCCTAGTGTTGAACCTCAAATATCCAAACCATGATATATCTGCCTACAGCCTATTTTTATGGCTTGAAATGGAATTAGTACAGCTGTTCCTCAGTATCCATGGGGGATTAGTTACAGGACCTCTGAGGATACTGAAATCTGCAGATGTGGAAATTTCTTATATAAAATGGTATATTATTTGCACATAACCTACATATATCCTCACATATACCTTAAATCATCTCTAAATTACTTGTAATACCTAATAAAATGTAAATTGTATGTAAATTGTTGTCATACTGTGTTGTTTAGGAAATAATGACCAAAAATGGTCTATAATTGTTCGGTACAAAAAAAAAATCCATTTTTTAGAAACAATTTTGATCCACGGTTGGTTGACTCCATGGATTTGGAACCCACAGATATGGAAGGCCAATTGTACTTAACCGGATACTGTCTGCCTAAAAGCAAAAATTAACTTCTAGCTGTTCTATCTAGTATTTTCTTTGTGAAAATTCCATGAATGTATATGGGATATAAGATTGTGGGAGGCATTCACTCTTCTTGCAATGACATCATTAGGCTCTGAAAATCATAATTTGGGAGTTGCAGGTGCTAGCACCTTTGGGTTATCAGCAAGTTATGGAAACCCTAATGAATGCCCAGGTTGGATCACTCATATTTAAATGATGATTAAAAACCCATGCAATCTGTGTAGCAATTTAGTTTGCCAGAGGGGGCAGCATACAAACAAACACTCATCTTGGCCACTGTTCTCCTCCAGCTCATTGTGGTATAGATTAAGTCCTGTTTTATCCCTTTCTCTGGCTCTTGCAGCAACAGAAAAAAACCACTGAAGCCGCTCAGCAGACAAACATACCAGCTCACGAGCCCAGAGAACAATTTTCCTTTCCCAGCAGCAGCACATGGCCCTTCCCTGGACATTCCAGATGACCTTTACAGCAGGAGCTGACTTCTTGAATAGTTCGTATTTTGGTGGCCTTTCTAAGCAAAATAACAAAGCAGAATTGCCTTTTCTAAAAGCTGGCAATTCAAACTTCAGATTTGTCTCTTATTTGGTTTTGATTTGAAAACAAGATTTTAAAAAGGATAACAGTGAATATATGTGAATATTTATTCCTTATAGAGGTTTAACCAGTTGGTGAGCATCAGGTGCATTTTCCAGTTTCCAAAGATGATATTAAGTATCAAACACAAATTCTCAACTGTATTCCAATATCAGCTTCCAAATGGATCAGATTCAAAATTTTATCCATTTGAAAATCATGTTAATTGATTCTCCATAGAAGTTGATACTGTTGACTTCCTGTTGGAATTTCATTTTCGTCTCATTTCCTTGACATTGTACTTTCTAGTTTCCCCATGTACCTCCCTGAACATCTCTTTTCTCTCTTGCCTCGCTTATTTCATTTATCCTGAACCCTAAAAATTGTTGTTATTAAACTTCAGTACTCAGCTTTGTGTTCTATCTTTACTTTCTTCTATAAAATTAGGAACAAAAATCAGTTGCAAATTTTTTGAATGGATTCCTAAAAGTGGAGTTAAAATTTTAAATTCTGGTGATATATATCTTAATTGGTATAACCTGTTTGGAGGACAATTTTCATTTCCACCAAGCTGCAGATAGTACCAATTTTCCTTCATACTTGCCAAGCAAGTCCCTTCCATGCTCAGTGTTGGGCAGATTGGTTGATGAAAAATGATTTCATCCAAGCTTTCTCTAGTCCTGTGGGTGGGCATGTTTTCTGCCCATGTATAAAGGGAAACATTTATCTTTTCCTTTTTTTTATTTCAAAATATTATGGGGGTACAAAGGTTTTTGGTTACATGTATCAATTTTGTTATGCTTGAGTCAAGGTTATAAGTGTTAACCTTGACTAACCATAACCTAGATAGTGTTCATTGTACCTGACAGGTAGGTTTTCACCCCAGCTTGATTTCCCCTGAGTTATACTTCCCCAGTGCACATGTGTGCTCATTGGTTACTTCCAATTTAATAGTGAGTATATGTGGTGTTTGTTTTTCCACTATTTAAATACTTTACTTAGGATAATGGTGTCCAGTTACACCCAAATTGTTGCAAAAGGACTTATTCATCTTTCTTCATGGCTGCATAGTATTCCAATTGTGCAATTGTGAATTGTACTGCAATAAACATTTGAGTGCAGATGTCTTTTTGATAAAATGCCTTATTTTCCTTTGGGTAAATACCCAGTAGTGGATTGCCAGCTCAAACAGTAGGTCTACTTTTAGTTCTTTGAGGAATCTCCATACTGCTTTCCATAGAGGTTATACTAATTTGCAGTCCCCCAACAGTGTATAAGTGTTCTTTTCTCTCTTCATCTATGACACCATCTATTGTTTTTGGACTTTTCAATAAAAGCCATTCTAACTGGGGTAAGGTGATATCTCATTATGGTTTTAATTTGCATTTCCCTGATGATTAATGATGTTGAGCATTTTTTCATATGTTTATTGGCCATTTGTCTATTTTCTTTTGAAAACATTCTGTTTGTGTCTTTTGCCCACTTCTTCTCATCAGCATATGGAACATTCTCCAAGATTGATCATCTCTCTTAGGCCACAAAACATGTCTCAACAAATTAAAAAAAATATATAAATCATATCCTGTATCTTCTCAAACCACAGTGTCATAAAACTAGATATCAACTCCAAGAGAAACACTCAATTCTACACAAAGTCATGGAAATTAAATAACCTGCTGTTGAATGATTATTGGGTCAATAATAAATTAAGATGGAAATCAAAAGATTCTTTGAACTGAATGACAAAGGGGACTCAAACTACCAAACTCTATGGGATTCAGCAAAAGCAGTCCTAAGGGGAAATTCATAGCCTTGAATGCCTACATCAAAAAGACAAAAATATCACAAATTAACAATCTAATGACACATCTCAAGGAGCTAGAAAAGGAAGAACAAACCAAACCCAAAGCCAGTAGAAGAGAAGAAATAACTAAAGCCAGAGCAGAACTAAATAAAATCAAATACAAAAAAAACAAAAAATGAAAACAACAAAGGATCAATGAAACAACAAAAAGTTGGTTCTTTGAAAAGATAAGCAAAATTGATAGACCTCTTGCTATATTAACCAGATACAGAACGGAAAGGACCCAAATAAGCTCAATCAGAAATGAAAAAGGAGATATTACAATTTATACCACATAAATACAAATATCATCTGTGAATACTATGAAAATCTCTATGCACATAAATTCAAAAATATAGAGGAAATGGACAAATTTCTGGAAACACACAATCTCCCAAGACTCAATCAGGAAGAACTAGAACTCCTGAACATACCAGTAACAAGCAATAAAATTGAAGCAATAATAAAATATCTTCCAACAATAAAAAGCCCCAGCCCAGGTGGATTCAAAGCCAAATTTTGACCTACAAAGAAGAGTTGGTGCCCATAGTTCAGAAATTATTCCATAACATTGAGGAGGGAATCTTCCCCAACTCCTTCTATGAAGCTAGTATCATCTTGATACCAAAGCCAGGAAAGGACATATCGAAAAAGGAGAACTATAGACCAATATACCTTATCAACATAGATGCAAAAATCCTCAATAAAATGCTAGCAAACAGAATTCAGCAGCATGTCAAAACAAAAACAATTCACCAGGACCAAGTGGGCTTCATCCCCGGGATGTAAAGATGGTTTGACATATGCAAATCAGTAAATGTGGTTCACCACTTAAACAGAAGCAAAAACAAAGACCATATGATCATCTCAATAGATATAGAAAGTGCATTTGACAAAATCCCTCACCCTTTCATGATAAAAACCCTCAATAATTAGGCAGAGAAAGAATATATCTCGATATTATAAAAACCATATATGACAAACCCACAGCCAACATCATACTGAATGGGGAAAAGTTGAAAGCATTCCCACTAAGAACTAGAAAAAAACAAGGGTGCCCACTGTCATCACTTCTATTCAACATAGCCAGAGCAATCCTAGCCAGAGCAATCAGGCAAGAGAAAGAAATAAAGGGTATCCAAATTGGGAACGAGGAGGTCAAACTGTTACTTTTTTCTAAGGATATATGATCTTATATCTAGAAAACCCCAAACACTCCACCGAGATTCTCCTAGAATTGATAAATAAATTCAGCAAAGTCTCAGGTTACAAAATCAATGTACACAAATCAGTAGCATTCCTATACACCAATAAAAATCAACTTGAGAGTCAAATCAGACTCAATATCTTTTTCTTCTTTATCTCTAATCATTTTCTTTGTATCACAAATAGCTCATTACCCATTATAAATATTGCAAATCTTTTTCCAGTTTTATTTACTTTTTGATTTTTCAATATTGTTCTATGTCATTAAGATGTAGTCAACTGAGTGTCTTCTACAAAGTAAAAGGTGAGTATGGGACTGTGATAAGTAAGAAACTTGATAAGAGTGGTAAACACATAAAATAATTATGACAAGTATCAGAAGAAAAAGTTAACTGAATAAATGTGAAGAAAAAATGCAAGGCAATGTTGACAGCCCAAATGAGCATGAAGACCCAGAACTGAAGGGCACTAGTCTGTATGGATTATTTTAAACCATGTAGAGCCAGTATTCTAGGTATGTAATTGCCAATTTCAGACATTTGGATTAATCTAAGAATCATTTAGGTTGATCTTTGGATTTGGAGAGGAAAAAGGAGTAATTAGCAAGTTAGGCAAATGAAAATGTTAATAGGATAATTTAAATAATAGTTTATGGAATTTAATGATATTGAATTAGATGTGAATTCAAAAGATAGAATAATACTGGGTAAATGACAGAGGATCAGACTGTGACTGACAAAGACTGAAATAAGTTGACCATCACACTAGATGAATGTGATGAGACCATTTTACAGAGTTCTTGACAATGGTGAAAGGCAGAAGGAATACTATAACAAGATGTCGTAATCTCAGAGGATGGATTTTTTTTTTTAAATATTGGAATAACAATAGTTTCTAAGTGTGCTAGGTCACCCATATCATTTGGGATATGAAGTGAAATCATGTTTGCTGAAACAGAACTCTGAAGTGAGAGAAAGATTTGGCTAAGGCAAGGAAATTGAAAGAATATACATAGAGGTTGAGAACATGGTATATGCAGAAGTTACACCATGTAGGAAAAGTAGTTTCAA